>VDFB02115901.1:0-23813 GCA_007258455.2 Sequoia sempervirens
TGGCTTCTACCTGCATATCATCTTTTCCATTGAGCCTAGTGAGATCAACTTTACTCAATCTCATACCCAATTGTTTTCTTTCCCTCATTGCTGGTGTAGTGGGCACTCCTTCTTGCATTTCCTACTCTGATACCCAAATGTCATCATCAGAGTCTTCATCAACATAGTCCACCAAACCAGTCACTTCAACCTTTTTCTTTTTCAATGGTGGTTCTTTTGGTGGTTATGCATTAAGTGGTGGAGAATCAATATCCACAATTTCAGGATTTGCTGGCCTTGGAGGAGATGGTGGTGGTACTTGTGGTACAGGAGAAGGAGGCTTGTTCTCCTCTTGTTGAGAGGGAGTAGAAGCTGTATCATTTTTCTTTGCCTTACTTTTTCTCCTTACAAAGAAATTTATTCTTGGTTCTTCAAGGGTTTGAGATGTAGATTTCTATTCCATGGTAGGGACTTCTCCCCCACCCCATTCTTCTACAATGGGGGCCTTTCCCTTATCCTTACCTATCACCCCTTTAGTCTCAAGGTGGCCCACTATTGTCTCAAAATTCTTGGATACATGTTCTGCCTTTTGCATTACATTTTCAATCTCTAGAAGAATCTTGAAGTTAGGTTTTTCTTTCTTTATCTTTATTTGCATTGTATTGAAGGAAATTCACCTTGCTTTTCTTTTTTACTTGTCCCAAAAGGTCAAACACATTTCTTATCACATCCTCTAGATACTGGAAAATGTGCAAAAATTTGTAACTCTTGTTCCTTTCCTTCAACCAAGCCATAAAACCTTTAGGATCATATCTGATCCTCTCCATTGATCTTTGCATGCAATAGTCTTTGATTATATCAAGTATTTTATTCCAACCTCCTTTTGTCATTAGAAAATCAAAAAATCATGTATACAAAGGAAAGAATGTTCCTTTTCCTTGATTTAGTAGATGTTCATTTTCCACACTTCCCAATTTCCATATCACTTCAAGGAAACCAATTCTCTTTGGCACATGCCTTGGTAGCAAGTGAGGTGCAACAGTGGAACCATACACTCTTAAAACAGTGTAACAGGGTATGGGATAACATCTCCCCAATTGTGATCAACTCCCAACTCAAGCCTTCTTTCCTTGGGTCTTAAGAAGTCATGCAGAGCTATGGGAATTCCAGGTATACTCACAACCAACATTCTCATTAATTCTAAAGTAAACAAGTTTTGAAATGTCACATAATCATATGTCCTGTCATCCTTGTCTAGGATAGTAGTCCAGCATTGCATGGGCAAATCCAAGTTACCCTCTTTCCTATCCAAAGTCATATTATGCCCAAAGTAAGGTGCACCTTTGAAAAAATACATATGCATCAACAATGAGTACCAGTTACTCCATATGTACCTTTCTTCAACCTTATCAAGCCCTCATGAATCTTTTCTGCAAGAAACCCTGCATACTCATATACTATTCAATATTGGGGGTGCTGAGTATGGGCTGCCATATACATCAATGCCATATGCATTCTAGTGATAGGATCATAACCAATTATTTGGAAAATAGAGTAAAAGGTTTTGTGGAAGTAGGAAACAAAATAATTAACAATGGGGTGATCCCACAATACTGGTTTACAATTTTTGGTCAAACTGGACATTGAATTGATTTTTTCTAACTAAATCTTCACTTTCAGGGACCTATAGTAAAGGAATTTGAAGATGATGCAAACTAGTGATTTGTGACATTATGTCTATAGATTCTTAATATATTTTTTTCAAAAATTTTGGAATCAGATTGCACTTCTTTTTCCATCTCCTTTGAAAATAGTTTTTTTCAGTAAACACCTTTTTTAAGTAGTGATACCCGTTGTATACAACATAATTTTTTTCCATGAAGGATAAAATTCTATTTCTTTTGAATTTAGATTTGTAACTATGATATCTAGTGGTTTCATTTGGTTTGATAGTGTTTTATTGAATATTTTTCCTTAATCAAGTTTCAAAGTTAAACCAATTACAATTTAGACATGGCGAACCGTATACAAAATTTTTGTATGTATCAAAATTCAATTTTCTTTTTTTGTTGGATCAAGGACTTCAATATCTAGTGCGATAATTTTCATTTTTTTTTTGATAACCTACTATTTTTCAACATGTGCAGAACATAGAGCTTGATTTTTAGTGAAAAACTTACATTCACAATAAATAATTTAATAAATATAATAATCAAATTAAATTTATTTAAAATTATACTTTTTGTGATGCTTATAATAAGGACTACATACTCACAATTTTTTTTTAAAATGAATTCATTTGATCCCCCAAAAGATAAATCAAAAGTGGTTTGTTATCAACATTTTCATGGGTGTAAAGGAGACTCCGTTATAGGTATGGTTCAAAACTAGCGGGGTTCTATCCAAGGAGGTTTGATCTAAGGTGGTTTGATCAAATCCTCTTCAATTGGAATCCTTTAAATGGAACTTTTCAAGGCTTAAATCATTATATTAAGGAGACTTCGCTATAGGTATGGTTTAAAACTAGTGGGGTTCTATCCAAGGGGGTTTAATCTAAGGTGGTTTGATGAAATCCTCTTCAATTGGAATCCTTTAAATGGAACTTTTCAAGTCTTAAATCATTACATTTTCTAAAAAATATGTGATTTCAACAAAAATCATGATCTCTGAGAAAGTGTAAATCAGTATTGTGGGATTAGCTAGGGAATGACTCCTTATCATATTTCCCTATTTTAATCCTTCGGCCTACAATTTAGATGCTAGATATCTTGGTAGAATGTGGACTCTAAACACAATCTTAGTCTTATCATATTCCTCCTTGAGAGTGTTTTCATTGATCTTAGGAATTTCATCACTCTATCTAGTGAGTTTGAAAACATGAGCAAATTCCTCCTTGGTAATTTTGACCATTTCCTTCCCATCATATATTCTTATAGTTCTTGTAACTTGGTCATAATTGGTGGCCACTACTTTGAGAAAATCAATGTCCATGTCTAAGACATTGGGTACAATCAACTTCCCTAGGTCACAATTCCAAGGGTTACCTAATGGAATACCTAGGTTTCTATTCTTGAACCAACTATAGAATAATTCCCACCTAGTATAAGTTAATTTGGCATCCTTAATAGAATTGTTCTTGTCAATCAAACCCTCTACTACTTGCAGACCTTGAAGAAGCAACTGACCCTTAGGCTTTTCACTGGTCGAGGGTGGTAACTGGTCAGTAAGGTCTTTATTCAAAGGTCTTTTGGGAGCAGAAGCTTCCCATTTAGATGAAGACACTTTTGATTGTGCTTTAGGAGGGCCATGACACTAAAGGTATTACAAGGTAGGGTTTCTGATTTCTTGAACACGACTTACAACTCAGATAAGGTTTTGACACTAATTATGACAATGCAAGATCAACCAATTATCCTTTATGAACATCAAACCTTAAAATGCATAACCAAGAAAAAACCCTAACGGACTCAAATATTTGGGAAACCACAACTCTATCAATAATTATTAGGCGAAGGAAGTAATTCACTTACTAGTTCTTTTGTAGGTTGATAACCCTAGCCTTGACGCCATACAAGCTTGGAAACCACAACATGAGCTCTCCAAGTGTGTATAATATCCTTTATAATGCTCAATTGTGCTATCAAGATAGGTTTTAATAGCTACACAACCTTCTGCTTCAGTACCTTGATGTCATTTCCATTATTAAGGCTCACTCGTGTGAACCAAAATGGCTCACTTGCCCTCAAATTGAGTTTTGAATGCCATCCATTGATCACACGAGCATGTTAATTGATGGATGATTCAATTTAGTTAGCTTGATTTGAAAATATTGACTATACACAACCGCAATACTTATCAAATGATAGAAATCCACATGGAACCACTTGCTGGTGATTTGTGAGCTCCACCATTCCTTTGTCATTGCAACCATAATTCACATGTATTCTTCTCCTTGCCCCCATGAGTCTTAAATCATGTGCAAATTTCATCAACGGGGAGATGGGGAAGGGCTGCGATTAAGCCCCATGGCTTCTTCATACTCACATCTTAATCCAAAATTGTCTGCAGACTTATTCTTCTTACACCATCAATGACCCAGATTAAAAGATCTCAAACACATGCATTATATCTTCTTTTAGTAGCTCAAAGACTTTATTCTCTATGCCTCGTGTTGAAATATTTGATTAATATTTTTGATTGCTCCAATGCTTCCACTTCCTCTGGGTTATTCCATGTGGAAATCGCTTGCTACCTCATTGAAAATTAGTTAGTAAAGGTAGGGCCTACACGGGATAGCAGGGAGTGGTCAAGATTGACCCATGTCACCCGCTATTGACTGTTGATTCCCTTCAAATATTTGCACACTGACTGCTTGGAAACATTGGGCCCACAGTTAGACTCACCATATGACAATCACCTGCTAGCCCGCTTGAATATTTTAATGGAGAATTAAAAGGAACGGGCACATGAGGAACAGTCAAGACACAACCATGTTACTCAACAACTGCTATCAATCTTCCTTCAATACCACCCACTATCTTCAACTTAGACATCAACCCCACTAATACATAGAAAATGTGGCTTATGCTTGCTAGCCCGTGAGGATAAAATAGTAAGCAATGAAACAAAATGGGCACATGGGGAATGATCAAGATCTGCTTGTGACAATCAAATTATCATCTAAAGATCTTCATATCTGCACATGCCAAAACTGTTAGTCTTAAAAGAGGGACCCAACTAGGTCGATGAGACTAAAACCAATAGGATTAGAAACTTAAGGCTCAAATGATTTTAGCAGAAAATATTTAGCCCAACTTTAGAAAAATTATAACAATGGGAAAACATATAACAACCAATACGACTAGACCAAAGGGCCGGTTACTTCATGGATTTTGATGGCATAAGTCGTAACTTAAAAGATCGAGAATCAAGAAGAAGGGGTGAATAAAGAATTATAACCTTAGCAAGGAGATAAACTCAAGGGATTTTCAAGTAGGATCTTAGGTAAATTAAAACCCTTAAATAGTGATAGTATTCAAAACCCTAAGCCCTCAGATAAAAACCTAGCCTAGAATTTAGCAGGATTTTGAGATGGAACATGAAAATTTTAGGAGTTCCATCAAGATACATGATGGGAAATCAAAGCATTCTAGCATAGCCACTACCAAAGCACAAGAAATGAAAAAAATAACAAAAAAATGGAATGAAATATTTATTTCATTAGTAAGGTATGGAAATGATCTTAATTTCAACAATAAATCAAGTGCATTCATAAAGTTGCAAGCTAAATAGATATCAAATTTGGTGGCTAAACTAATCATAAATAAGATAATAAATCAACATTGACCTTCATAAACATTTAAATAATTCATCAATCTTCAAGAGAAGTATCAAAACTCAGAAAGTATGTACATAACATGCTGATGAGAGCCATTTATGCTCCATTTTATCCTTTTTCATATGCCTTCAATGACATTCCCATATTCCATTTCTATATATTATCATAACATTTTACCATTTTATGTTGCATATGGTTAAATATATATGAGTGATATTTAATATGGTTTTGGGATAAAAATATGAATCTAAATAATTATTGATTATATTTACTAATAAGTGTTGTAATTTTAAGCCTTGGAAAATATATTTCGTAGCATGTAGATTTCTGTTATTTTCACATAGAATTCTTGTCACATTCTTCATAGGAACTTCTTGTCACCTTCTTCACATGAATATGGCTCATGATTATTATTGCAATTTCCTTTTCTATGTGGATGGCTTCAGTTTCACTTGTTTATTCCTTCAACCATGTGCCATAGGTGGAGATAATTCAACCACTAACTATACAACACTAGATTTCCTCTCTACATCATTAAATCCAAAGGCTATTTTTATATTGTTATGATAACAACAAAGCGTGATTTTGTATTGTTGGGAAATTGGTTAGTAACAATGCCATTAGTAGATTATTAAGAAATTGGTTCATTATGTTAAGCAAATATTGGCCACGAGGCCACACAAATATTTCTTAAAACCATCCAATTTACCTCAACCGTTGGTTTATAAACTGCAAACATATTTCTGTAAAACTATATAAACATTCATATGTAATATCAGCTTGGCCAAAAAGGAGGAAATATACTCGATATAATTATTGAAAGAAATGTTTTGAAGTTCCCTTCATAAATTTCATGAGTTCTATATTCATCAATTGACTAGGAGGAAGGGAACCCACTCTTCAACCATCGATGAGGTGTATATATTTATTTTCTTTCTGTAGAGTGTGTTTCGTGTGTTATGATTTCAATTGATTCTATTTTGCATTGTTATGTTTCTGTGTTTGATGTGTATTAATTATCTAAGTTTTATTTTCATGCTGCAGAATTAATTGCTATGGTTTTTGTGTCTAATATTTATTGATTGAATTTCTATTTTAGAGTTTACTATCATAATTTTTGCACATCTCCTATCATAATTTTTATTATTCTTGTCATAGAAATACTGCAGAACTAGTGACAATTTCTGTAACAGTTCCTGTCATAGAAAAACTAGAAACATTAACATGCTTTTCAACTTAGGTAATTGATTGAGTTTCAAAATGCATTTTCATCCCCACCCACCTCATGACTTGCAACCCTTGTGTAGATAGCCGTGACGCCTTTCATAAACTTATGATCCTTAGATTGACATTTAGAGGTCCGAGGTGATTCTTTACCCAAAATTTGGCCTATCACATGCATAATGTGATCAATTCTAGTCACAATCAAGTAAATAAAATGCTACACTACACATGGATTTTTGAAAATTCATTGTAAGTTAGAGAACTTTCTCGAGAAACACTAATTAATAAGTTTTATATTACTTTCATCATTCTCAAGAGAGTATGACTTATAATGTTGGCATAGGTCATCCATGCTTTCTCTAAATGCTTTTATTTATGCTCCTCGTATTCTAAAATCTTCTTATATTTACAGATAGAGAAATATAAAGTGAACCATAAATTTTAGTATTACATATAAATAGTCCTTCCCTAGTCCCATGATGTCTCACTCAACAAAAAAAACTAATTCCCTAGATCTAAAAAATAGAGGAATGGAAGTCATTGCATAGAATAATACTCGAAACAATATTAGTATCTTCTCTTTGTGATCCTTGCATTTGGACAAATTTTATTATGTAATTATATATATATATATATTTGAATATTTTATTATCATTCTTCTTTTCATGACCCTTGGATTTGGACAAGTAGCTCATAAGAAAAAAATGATACCTTAAATTTCTTCTCTTAAAAAGAATATAAGCAAATCAACTAATATTAGAATATTTTACATACTAATTATCAAAATATATATAAATCTGAATCCTATGTCTAGATTATTTTTTAGTCTATTATTTTTCTAATAATGGTAGATTTTGTGTTATGCTATTTTTCTTCGTTTTTGAGTATATAGTTAATGAATCTAGTTGAATTTTGTTTCTCACTTTGGTGGGTTTGGATAATAAGTGTCAAATACTTTTGCTAGTTGGCATGATGTATTTCCTCTATCATGTTGATAATTTATTATTTTTTAATGAATATAGCACTACTTACAGTTCTTCAAGTTTTTCTAATGTAACTTGATACTGAATCAAATTCTAATTGGAACACAAGAGCATACTTTTTTAAATATAAATAGTAAGGATAATGAAATGGCTGAAAGACACAATAAAAAATGTGATAATCAAATGATTATACCTTGTCTTTCACCTTCCAATCCATTTGATAGAGCTAAAATGGATGCATTGAACTCCACTTGACTTGCTCTCTTTATTGCCTAACTCTTGTGTATGCGGATTGCTCTAAAAAATGCAACATAGCCTTAAATTAGCTCAAATTGGTTGATCCAATTTGATAGACAAGGCTCTAATTTATAGATATTTGGAGGTTAAAATGGAAGGATGAGATTTATTGTGAGATAGAGGGTTGATATTGCACAAGAGTAGAAAGGCTTAGCCTTGTGACAAGTGTCACAAGGTGGAATTTTGAGATAATGACATGTGACATGGGGAAGAGGGCTAGGTGTGCTCACACATGTGTAAGAACACACATAGGTTGGGCTCATAAATTTGACAAGTGGGCCCTATAAGTAGTAAATATAAGAAGGTGAAAATGAATGTGAATGATATGGAATGGAAAGGGAATGAGTAGGGTGGCTCCATAGTTAAGAGGGGATCTCACATATGTATGATAAACCAATAGAGGATTTGGTCAAGCATGAGGTGAAAGATGATGTTGAATTTTGTATGTTCAAATGTATGTGTGAGAATTTAAAGGGCTATAAAACACTTGTCACATGATGAAAATTTTAGATCTTGATCGATGTAAATGGATTCAATGACTAATATTATATGCACAAGGATTGAGGGTGAGGTGAAGTTTTAATTTAGAGGAAAATGCTAGTGATGATTAGGATGGGATAATTAATTAATTAATCAAATTTAGAATCTTATGAATGAGGCTAAGGTTAAATTAATTAAACTTTCAAAAATAGGGGAAAATATAATAAATTAAATAAAATTTAATTAATTACAAGAATAACTGATAATTAGCTTCTAATAATAAATTATTTAATTAATTATGGAGGTTTAAAATATTGTGAATTATAGTAGATAATTAATTAAATAGTAATTTAATTAATTATATAATATGGTTGAATTTGGGGTGTCTACAAATAAAATACCTTTTTCTTAACCATTATAGTGGTTGTTTCATATCCCTTACATTCTACTTGATCATTCACCTATTCTTAGACATATTCTCATTCCCTTAACAATGAAATGGATATTCACCAATAATGGCATGCATATTTTCTTATGCTACTATGTTTGTGTACATAGGATTTAAGGCTTTTTTTTGGCTTATATGGAATATACATAAATAGTTATAACATCAAAAATATAATCAAATACAACTATATGCACAATATGAAATAAACATGTATTGATGTGAAAATTGATGATTTTAATCACACATTAAGGGTAAGGAACAAAAGTGGAAGATGTCATAATAATAATGAATAGAGAGTGCAAAGTACTTATACTTTGATAATATTCAAGTGGCATTTTTTTTTAGATGCTTTGAGATGGATTTGGCAAGTGTTAGTTATTTTCATACATTGTTCAAAGGCTCAAGTATCATGGCATCTTCTAGTAGCTTGTGTTGTGAAGGTGGTACAATGAGGGGTAGTAAATGAAAAAGATGGTTGTAGAGGAAAAATATACCAAGAAATGGATGTATCAATTCTTTGGAAAAGAAATGTTGACCGATTTAATGAACTTTGTAAAGTATATTAAAGACCCTTTCCTTTAACTTTTGATGGTGAGGATATATGGGCCCCCTAATGCTTGTATCTCGTTAGTATTGGAAAAATTGTTGTTGGATCTTGATTTTATTTATGGTAGGTGGATTGTGTTCAATGTGGCCCAATCTCAATATCAATTAAAATATTTAATGATTTTATGTTCTCTATGGCTACTAGTTCCTTTATGTTACATGCCATATCAATGATGTGATGCATCAAGAGGAGGCTCATTTTGATTATTTATGGGGCATTTTCATACTATAAAATGCTACCTACTTTATATTTAATGTGATTTTGGAAGAAATTATAAATTATTTGAGGGATTCTCTTGATTACTTGAAGGCATATAGGAGGTGAAGGTTTCTATTTTGGATATTCCATGTGAAAATCTAAGTGGTTGCATTCAAGTGGATGAGTCCTACATAAGTTTCCTCAATCCCGATCTTTTACAACTCTAATTATATATTTTGTTGGGTTTTTGTTTTGTTTTGGGTAGATGTTCTATAATGGGTATAGACACTAAAATCATTTTTCTAATCATTGATAATTAATTTATCATTCATATCATCCATTTACTACATCATCATATTCATTATTAATCAATCATTGAATATAATTCATTAATGATTTATGATGTCATCATAACTATTTTCCATTATCCATTTATCCATTAGTTAAATTTTTTTTATATTATTTAGTTTATGAGAGCTAATTATCCATTTTTAATAAATAAATAAAATTTCCATTTTTAACCTCATCAATTAACTCCATCTTTGAATTAGAAACTTCCTCTCATTTATCCATTTAATAAATTAAATTATTTATTATTATCCTCTTAGTAGTTTTAAATGGAAAATTTCTATTATCAATTGAGTTGTCTTCTCATTTTCTCAAGTTGAATTCAATGTTAGTCTAGTAAACTCATGTATTTGGTTCAATACTTATCCATCCATTTAATTTTTCTAACAATTATAAATATATTCATCCTATCATTTCCAACAAATAAACATTTATGCAAGTCTATTATTTCAAAATCCATTATTACAACCTCCAATATTATGATGTTGAGTTGCATTCACATCAATTAATTATAAATTCACTAGAATAAAACTTGATTTGAGGTTTGTAGTGAGTTTGATTTATTTATTTTGATTTTTTGTTGTTTTGAAGATTTTATTTTCACATTTTTCGTTTTAATTGCATATAGTGCCTTCAACCTAATTAGATGGGTGGAGGTTGATAATTAACTATATAGCTTTGTTTTTTAATGAAATACTTCTCTATATTGGTCTAACCCCTTGTTAGAACTTGGATTTTTTGGTTTCTAGTCCTAACCACATTTTTTAAATAAAAAACTTGATGATTTTAAACTAAAATTGAATATAAAAATTGTAAGAAGTCAATTAATTTATTTTATTTATATGTTTTCACTTCTATATTAATATTTAAACCAAAAAAAAATGATCAAGAGTAATAGTAGGGCTCAAAGATAGAAAAAAAGAAGTTAACACTAATTAGACATAATCTAGACAGTCTCATTATGGACAATACGATGTAATTTCTGTCTTAAAATAACATAAAATATCTAATCTTATGATTTTTATTAAACCATTCATTCATTCAGTTTTCTTACACTTATTTGAAAATTAGGTGTATAAGGCTTCCTTAAATAGAGGAAAAATAGAATTTTCTTCTTAAGAAAAAAATACACTCATCAAGATTTTAGTGTACAAAGAATTTCTAGATACCTTGCTTCCTTTTAAATGGCTTACTATGGTAAAGAAAATAAAAAGGCTAAAGTTCATCCTTTCTATGAACCCAATATATATGATGTTAGTTTTAAAAAATCCTACTAGTGTCAAATCCAAAACTAGAAAAAATAAAGAGGTTTTTTTATGGAGTGACAATTATGTTAGGAAAAAAGATAACATACTACCTTTGGACTGCTTTTGTAATTAGGACTGCTTTTGTAATTATGGGTCTTTTGGTGGAGATGAAATCATTGATATTCAATCCCAAAATCTATCCTTGGGAGAAAAATTACTCACAAGATGTATTCAAAGCCACAATTAAAATGGTGTAAAATTATATAAGAAAAATACCTTGATACAATGGATAATAAAATATTTTTCTAGTTACAAATCCCTCGAGTGGTTTTAAGGTGTGGAAATTGATTACTTATAGTAGAGAGGTGATTCTTCCCCATTTATCATTGATAATACATATTTGGTAAAACCTGATCTATTCTAATAAGACCCTTGAAATGGGTAGAAACCACAAGACAAAAGAAAAAACTTGGTGTCCAGGTAAAATAAATAAAAAATAATTTGGATTAAAAAATAAATGACCATATTACAATTTTGGAAGGAAATCTAGTATAAAAAGATAATTGGAAAAAATTTGATGACTACCATTTTGAACAAATCTAGGAACATTCATTATCATTAATCCTTGCTCAAAGAGTTATTTTCCTCTCACAAGAGGAGGACTTTATTGGAGGGCCTCAAAATTGAGAAAATATGTAATAAAAGGGAGTTAAATGACCTTACCACATACCCCCTTTCAAAAAATTGGCTTAATAATCTCTACTATTATAATGTTTCTCTTCGCAAAGATGGGGAATTTTTTTATAGCTTTCCCTACATAATAGGATTTTAATATGGATAAAGGGTAGAAAATTTGGGTATCTTGTCACCTTTTAAATTTGTTCTTTGGGAAGAGAGGAGGAAGACATAGATAATTTATTACTAAATTATATATTTACTTTAAAGTGTTGAAAATGGATTTATGCTAAACTTGGTTGGATTAGAACTTTCCCTGACATTTAATTTCAACATTTTCTAGTTTGGTTGTCTCTTTTTAAATAGTCCACTATATTTTCATTTTGAAGGTGAGATCGTCAATACTCATATATAATGTGTGGCTAGGATGTAATTATATAATTTTTAGAAAATCAATCACCAAACTTGAAGATGTAATATCTGAAATTGAGAGAATATTTTCTTAAAATAGTCATACCATTTATTTTCAAGAATAAAAATTTAAATAAGAAGTTTTTTAGGATAATGTGTACCGCTCGCCATGAAACCCTAGAGAATGTCACACACATAACGAAAGCAAACAATTTTTTTTTTAAATGTGTAATAAAACAAGTAAAGTAAACTACACTAACACATACATTCTCTAAGGTACATGATGATGCTTACTTACAATACCCATTACTAACAAAAGTTACTAAAAATAACTTATATTTATCACTCATGAATTAAAGATCATACATCCAAACATTTAAATACATCATTTAAACTATAAAGTACAATATAATGATCCATTCACACAATACATTTATTCAATATTCCAATTACAACTCTCATTTCCAAATGAGAGTTTATACAAAAGTGTTACAATTACAAATTACAAGGATTCTCCTCGAATACAATTGAGTAATGCAATTACAAATTACAAGGTAAGAATTGGGGACCCAACAGTGTAAGGTGCACGTTCCACCCAACCATGTGGTACCCAAAGGACCAACCCCCATGCTAGGAGATAGTAAAAGAGCTTCCTAGGCAAAACCTACAACCTCTAGAGATAGGAAAAAACAATATTAAACTACACAAGTACAATACTAACATGATGGTTACAATGCTTCCAGATAACAATGATCAACTACACAATACAACAAACTGACTGACGGTTGTCATAGGAGAAGTTTCATCAAAAATTTGTATGGGTTACCTTGGCGAATCTTCCTAGGCTCCGGCCCCCATCTTGGGTTACCTTGGTGACCTCTTACGAAACCTGACCCCACATGCAATCCAATGTAGAATTGATTATCTTTCATAGAGACAAGATAACAATCTTGCCATTCCAGGCCTTCTCATCTCATCCCAAGTCTTTACTATCCCTTGAGTCCATGAGCAAGGCATTAACAAAAGTTAAGTGTTTAAACTATGCTTTTTCCCTTAACATATTTATTAAGTTATCACTGATTAATCTAACTCTTCATGAGTTTCCTAGACACCACTTTGTGTGTTGACCCCCATGAAAAGCTACACTCTACAGAACCCAAGGAACTAATCCTACCAATAAAACCAGTGCATATAACCAATTATAATTAATAAGACAACAATAATTAAATGACACAACCTATTCACATAGCCAGGTCCAACTAAAACAAATCACGTGCACTACCCAAGTTAAATAATAACAATCACATGAGACACATCATCTCAAGAAAACACATCTAGAAGACTTACAAAATCAAAGGCCCCATTTTTTTTCCCAAACAACCAGCATAAAAGAAATCATAACCTTTAAAACAATTTCAGGCAAAATATTAATCTAAATTTAGGATTTCTTAAATCTAAATAAAGCAATAACTTATTGCATAAAATTAATCAATTAATTTATAACTCCATTTACAACAAGAAATAATAAATTAAAACTAGTTTTTTTTCTTTTCAAGTTTCTCAATCACATCTAATGATAAAAATCATTTTTTGTTTTCTTTTGAATAAAATCATTTTGTTATAAAATAAATACTTGCAACTTTTATAATAAAACAATCTTACGAAAATTATATTTAAATATAAATATATATCATTTAAATAATATCCAATTATTTAAATTATATAATATATATATATAAAATAATATATAAATATATATATAATATAATATATGAATATTATATATTATAATATAATATATGGATATTATATATAATATATATATAATATAAAAATAAAAAATAAAAAATAAAAATTATATTTAATATATTATATATATAATATACATATATATAATAAAAAAGAAATTTAATGTGGAGGGCTGAATGCCCGGCTGCCCCAGCCTGTGTGTGGGAGTGCTGCCATGTGGCACTCCTCCATGGGTGCGGTTGTGGTGCAGCCACAACACCCCCGCCCCCCTTATTAAAAATTTAATTTAAAAAAAATCCCAGTTTCCCCAACTTCGTCGTATGATGATTTTCCAAAGAAATTCAATCAATTTTTTTTTTAATTGTAAATCAAAATCTGTACATGCATATATATATATATATTTGTAAAATATATCAAAACAATTGTCTAGAAGGACTGATTTTCACCAAAAATATTCTAAGGCCTAGGCCATGATCAATTTCTTGAATTTATAGAGAACCACAATTTTCTCATTTCTATAGAGGTGTGTTTCATTTTGAATTCTATTGTCACAAATTGATTCCCTTCAGATATGAGATTTCTATAATTTTCTACAGAAATTTCTAAAAATTTAGAGCAATTTCTCAAGCAACCTTTAAAAATTTAAAATCAAAGTTTTTAAACAATAAGCAATAAAATAACCTATTTTTGAAGTATGAAGAAATGAGAATTGAAGTTGAGCTTCCCTACAAAATCCAATCTTCCAGAATCTCTTCTAAAATTTCCACTTCTAGCCAAAAAATGTAAAAATACAGAGAAAACCTTCCTCTATTTTAGCAACCAAATTTCCAAGATATTTTTCATTTTCCATCAAATCCCTCCATAAATTCCCTCAACACTTAGTCATGCACCAAAACCCTCTCAAACACCTATAGCTACTCTCATGTATTTACAAAGACATTTTGATTTTGGGGCCAATGTCAGTACCTATTCCAAATAAGTTTAAATCACTTAATCTATGCACTTTACAAAACAACTAAACCATTCACTTAATAAATTTAATTGATTAATTTATTTACTCAACAAAATAAATTTAATTAATTAGTTTATTTACTTAATAAAATAAATTTAACCACGAGGATTAAATTACCTTATCACATAAATAAAATTTAATTAATTAATTTTTCCATTTAATAAGATAAATTTAATCAATAGATTAAATTACCTTACCAATTGAATAAAATTAAATTAACTAAATTAAATAACAATTTTAATCTAAAATACATAAATTAACATTTACAACCTCTTAACATTAATTTCCACATATAATTCCCACCGATAATAAATTATCAGAACATCAAAGATGACATGGCTCAGCAACAAACAAGACACAAACTGACAACACACTATGACTGGGATTGAGGTTTGACAAGGCCACTCTGTTACTATCTCCCTATCAACATAACCATTGGGAAAGTGGACACGCTCAGACCTATGAAGCCAGGTGGAGACAATGTTCTGTACTTGCAATCCTGCAATCAAGATGAATGTCGTACATGGATAAAACATAACAGTAACACCATGAAGAGAAATTACAGAATCATAGGGCGCTCGCAAGCGAGTGATGTAATCCCATCCCCTTTACTAATACAGGCACATCAAGACTGACAAAATTAAAGTATCATAAATCAAGAGATGAGCATATATCAATATTAATAACTATGCTAATTGAAAGCATAACATAAAACCATAAACATCCACATAAAGTATCATCACATCAAAGTATAGCATCCACATCACTCTAATTTCAACGATCATAAAAACATAACAAGGTATTTGAATCTGTCAAAATAAACACATTGACTAACAACATAGCAAACTGAAAGGGTGCTACATAATGAGTTTTTAGAATAATGGTTTCTCATTATATCCACTTCTCTTACCAAATCTATTTCTAGAGTCAATCTCCCAATGAATAGAAAAAAAGGTTTGATTGTCTCCACCTCCATCCTTTTAGGTAAAAATAAAATTTTATGGTGCTTCTTAGGGAAACCTAGGCCTTTGGTGTGTTGTTAGGGATGATTTAGGGAAGATACTAATAGCCAAAGCTATTGAAATTCTTGAAGAAACTAAAAAGAAAGAAGAAGCACATGCCTTAATTCATTGTCTAAAAATGATAATCTTAAGTAATCTCAATAGTATCTTCATTGATGGTGATTCAATGTTGATCATATTATTATAAAAAATAAAAATATAAATCAAAGGAAACTCCAATAGACCCTCCAACTAATTTGGAACATTCTAGACAACCTTGATTTCTATGAAATCATTATAGTGAGGAAAATAAAGTAGCTAGTTCATGCTAGCTAATATAGTAATTGGTCAATGAAAGGATGAAAGGTACACAATTTTGCAATGTTAATAAAAATTAGGCTATAAATTTTTTATTAGAAGTCTTAAAATTCTCTCCCTTCAACCCATTAAAAGACAACCTGTAGGGGTCACCTTATCTTATTCCAATTGGTAGATTTAAATTTTTATAGATGTTTATGTTCTTTGGTTGACCATCACCTACATTATATGGAGGCCCATATGCATATTAATTTAATGTAATAACTATCAAAGAACTACTAATCTTCTTACTAACCCCTTTGTTACTCAACATTACCACTACAAGCACTCCTAGTATTTAAGCCTATGAACCCATCTATTTATTTAATTATCTACTCTAAGTTGATCAATGTAATTTTTTTATTTACAACTTCTTTTGGTTCAATAATAATTCCTACCCTTACCCTTCAATCTCCTACTTTGTTGGATTGAATACCAAGATGAGTATGCCCAAAGGAATAAAATGATTTTCATCTCTCCTCAGAAGAGGGATTCATCTATTGTTGGACCCTATGTATTTAACATGCTTTCCCATGTGTCTTTGATATGCTACTCATGGGTTGAAAGGTCCATTCATAACCTATCATTGATGAAAACAACCTTAGGTGTGGTTCTATAGTGTTATTATAGTCTAAATTGGTCCTTTATCTTCTCTCTAGTGTCATGGATTTTGGTGTAGGATATTATAATTTTTTTAGAAGTTATTGGATTTAGATGCATCCAAGAATACCTTTTCTTGGTAAGCTCTTTTTGGCATGCTATTGAGAGTATGATGTGTTTATGGGTTTATATTGGATAGGGTAATTATTTCCAATTAACAACCAATTGAATGAAAATCATGATGTGGTGTGCATCTACCACATTAAACAATCTACTATTTTAAGTTATTATAGATTGGTTCTAGTAAATCCTCTACACATACACAAGCCTTAGATGGAGGAGGACTTTGAATTGAATATATCAAAGGTCTTTATTACCTTAAAATTTCTATGCCACCATGTCCTTAATTAGTCTCCTCCCCTTGCCTATCCGACTACTCTAACTCCTTTGAATCTACTAATTTTTATTGATGACTCAAGCTAAGTCTATTATACTCGTTTGGGTAATTTCTTGTAGTCTTGAAGCAATCTTGTTATAAATTATTTTCTATGTTTTCTTGTGCGGACATTGCCTTCCTTTATATAGTCTTGAATGTATTGTTTTTTTCATATTTTATTTAATAAACTTATCACAAAATAAATTCTACTTATAAGTTAGATCAAATATCTTTCAATTATAAAACCCAAAGAAATCTATGTAAATATTATATTTTAAATAAATTTAATCAATTAGACACTCTGATTATAAAATAAATTTAACTAACAAGAAACTTTGAACTATAAAGGCTAAGATAGAAAATTCTATTTAAATAATAAAAAAAATCCAAAAAGTATTTTGTAAATTATAAATACGATAAATAATTTTTTAGTAGAACATCAAATATTTAATAAATTTTATTGAAAAAACATTGATCAATTATAAAGGCTAGATCTTAAATACATTTAAATGAAATTACACTTCAAACTGTAAAGCCAAATTTAAATTGAATATAACTAAAAAATATTTTTTCACATAAGACTTAGTCACTCTTATCTTATGAAGTTATAATTAATTTTTTTGCTATCTAAATTTAAGAGATAAAGTGAGATGGATTCACTTCTCTTATATACATGTCAAAGGGCTATACATTCTAATATAAAATTTAAATTTTTCATCATAAAAATAAATAAAAATTCTGTTTAATAATTATATTAGAGAAAAACTAAAAAAATACCTGTCTATTATAAAAGTTCCAATCCTAAATAAAATTAATTAAAAGGAACTTCTGACTATAAAGACTAGATATAAAATTATATTTAAAAATGTCAACTCTTAAATATATTTAACTCAAAAATATTGTCAATTATAAAAGTCACATGCAAATTTTTCTTCAAATATAAAGACGAGATCTTCTATGCATTTAAATAAAAAGACAACTCTAATTATAAAGGTTTAGTTTAAAATAAATTTAACAAAAGAATATGTCATTTGATGATTTAAATAAGATTGTCATGAATGATGGATAAAGCACAACAAGTGTTGAAGATTTTATAAATCTGACAGAAAGCTAAGTGAGTTTAATCTTGAAAATAAATTTTATGATTGCATATTTAGGTGAGTACAAATGCATTGAGTACAAATGAATTGGATGACCTCCCAAAAAATCTTATACTTCACCCACATTAACATCAGTTACATGCAAAGAATGTTTAATATGGCATCCCCACATTCACCACAACAATTCACTGTTGAAAATTCAATGCCAACAATTCATCACAAGAAAATTCAGAAAATTCACCTAAGGAAAATTTACCACCAGCAATTCACCGTTAAGGAAGATGAATTTTCCACTGTGGTGAATTGCTGGTGGTGAATTTTCCTTGCGGTGAATTTGTCATGGTGATGAATTTTTTTGAAATGTATTGTTGACGGTGAATTTTCTGATGGTAAATTGATGACAACGTTTAATATACCATTCATGTTCATGAAAGAGATGAATTTATTAGAACCGACATTCATGAAACATATATTAATGATTAAAAACCTATACAATTAAATCTTAATAAAACATCATAATTTAATATACTGCAAAAAATACCACATATAAAAAAATATAAAATATAAAATAAATTTAATTAAAAATACCCTTAATCTATAAAAACCAGATCTTTTATATAAAATGGAAAAATGCCCTTTAATTATACATACCGGCATACAGTTTCAGAGAATACAGTTTATTCATGCCAGCACTCATCTTTGGATAGGCATGGTGGTTTCGCTTGTAATTTGGGTAAAGCATACATTAATTGCAGTAAAAGAATACACTATTCCACCCAAAAGAAGTGCAGCCTGTTTCACTCTTAATAAGGACAGTATGTGGTTGGCCGTCACACCCACCAGTATTATAAAGAGCCACACCCTGGTCTTGGTAATCAAAATCATATCCTCCATGGTAATCATTGGGTATACCAAAACACCCACACCCTCGGGCAGCCCTAACAGGACCGTCAGGACATCCAGGCTGTGGAAACACTACAAAAGTACTTCCTGCATAAGCCTGTTCGACAAGAGCCATACCAACATTATTCCTATGTATTTGGCAACATTAATTTTCTTCATAACTTCACAACGCAATGGAGTTGTACAGAAGAAATGCTTACATATACTGTTGGAGGAGGAGTACAGAAAAAATGCTTACTGTTGTACTATATGGCATCAAAATTCATACAATTCTCTACACAATAAAAAAAAATATTCAAAAAATATTTAATTTAGGTTGAATAATGTTGTTTGTATACGTTGATTTTTAAAAACAACAATTAAGGCCAATAAAAATTAAATTAAAAAAATTCAACAAAAAATTACAAAAAAATTCCACATCAATTTTCATGTTGTTAGCTCTCTTTTCCCAAACGGAATTAGCTAAATACTTTTATTTGGGTCAAAAAGTGGTATGTGCTTGGTATGGTAAAAAAAAATGGACTTTTAAAAAGTGGTTTTTATAGATCCATATCAAAATTTAATTTCTATAATCTGGGTATTTGAATAATTTAATATTTGGAAACTAGATTCTAAATTCTAAATTTTACATTACTAATTTTTTTAAGATTCATTGTAAGTGCCTCAAATTTTCAGTCCAAGTGTGACAAATTTTGAAAAACCAACAAAAACACTTCCACTTTTTGAGCTTTCTGTGTACCCAACTTCTTGCATCAACCTTTTTACTTGTTACTCTCTCTATGATCCTTTTCTTATTGTATTTGATATTATTTTGGATGCCTCTTCTTAAACTAACTCATTTATTAAGAAAAGTGGGTGCCAAATTATAGAGGAAGTTATATATTTTTCTATCAGCTAAACCCTTGCACCCCCTTGGTGCAAGTGCTAGTTCAATAAGATGTATACGTAGAAAGACAATTAACTTATAGACTAATAAATAATAGTTAGAATTAGATTTTGACAATTATACAATTTTCTATAATAGAAAGTAAAAAAGAGGATAGGTTGCTTAGCTCTATGGTTAAAGAGTAAGTGTTGAATCAACAAGACTTTGGAATATGTATGGATTAGAATCAAATATTTTTCTCTATTATAATCTAGGTCAAGTTTAATAGTATACGTCTAGCTCATATTTATAAACTCAATCTATAACTACAAACTAGATCTATGATAATCTCTAAATTCTAGCCTTTACATAATTTGAAAGCAAGCTATTTGATCTCTCAAAAATAAGGACAACTATATATCAATGTGAATAGAATTATGTGTAGATGAGGATCTAATAAGGGCTAGGTTAAAATGTTTTAATTTGCACAAATTACACCTTTTTTCATCATGTAAAAGTATCAAGATATTACCTCAAAATAGGCATAAAGCTAAATGAGAAAAGGAAGCATTGTTCATCACAAAAAAATTGAGAAAAGGTAGCATTTGTCCTCATAAAAATGAGAAAAGGCACCATAATATACTTTTTTACTATTATATTTTCCCCCACTTTGAGATACAAGTGAATCCTAAATGAATCATATTTCTCTAAGTATGTAACACTCAAAAAAATGCATGTGTAATAATATAAATATTTACACTTAAGGATATGACTTGTGGGTTTTGTTGGTGTTCCAAATTTTATCCTATAATTCGAGAGAATGCACTTGCAATCTAAACATGGGTAAAATAAGTTAATTCATTTTAAAAGTGAAACAATCATAATCATGATATAGCAATTGTGGGCTAGTTGACAACAACAAGAAAATATTCAACACTTTTGGCCTTACAAGACCAATAAAATTATTAATAGAGATATTGATAGGAGAATTAAATGGAAATGAAAAATATACTAGGTCACACAAATAAACCACACCCTTTGTGTAAGGATATTCAAAGGAGACTAAAAATAAAGGGAAGCAAAACAATTATTTTCTTGTGAAGCATCTTGATTTTTTATAGGAATAATGGGAGGTTGCGGTGGCCCTAAACAAGTTGTAATGCTTTTGTTGGTTGTAAACCCAAATTGATCTTGTGTTATTTTTTGGCTGGTTTTGGTTGGTTGGGGTGCCTTTGTTGGGCCTTATTTCTTAAAGGAATTTCTATTGTAACTATATGTAGTTATTAATATGATGTAGTTTTACTAATTTTTTCTCTTTTCTTGTAAAATACTTGGGGCACTTTCAAAACTATAATTTTACCTTCAATAAAAAAATATAAACATCATTATAAAAAAATATAATAGAAACATCATAAACATTTGATAAACAGATTTTTTTCATTAAAAATTATATGTCTAAAATAATCATTGTGAACAATTAGGAGCATTCCTCTAAATGGATTGGGCTTCACTTTGGAGAAATGATTATGAATTGAACCTATCTTGAATTCAATTTCATCTATCCATCAACGTCATGTGACCCATGTGTTAAACCTTCCAAGAATGTATAATTCACAACAAAAATAAATATTTACTAATTTTATACACTTGCATGTATACATAATTTATAATATCTACCTCTACACCCACATATTATATGTTGTAGATCATCTTAAATCTGATAGTGATATGACTAAGATAGGAAAACTTGACACATCATACTATAACCTAAGTGTATATATAAAAAATTAAAAAGATATGAAATTACTTTATAACCATTTAGTTATGTGGAACAATTTTTGTAAGTCCTATAAAACCTAATTTCTAATTGATGACTAAGATTGCTAACAAGCATGCCCTAAATCTCTATACCCATGCTCATGCACCTTAGTCTAACCTAATATAAGAATGACTTAGTCACAACATAATATAGTCCATACTACTAATGTTTCTAATCAAATTAAACTATTTATATAATATATAAACATGTTAAATTAGTAATTTTTACAATTTAAATACTTAAAAATCTCATCCCTAGAACTAAAAAACCTAAGATATAGCAAAGGCATAGTTATCCCCACTAAGGATGGTGTAATAAACTATTCGGATATCACCCAATGATGGAATGAGTGTATCATTGAATAATAGACCCCTAAATGATCTCAAAATAAAACTTAGAAGAGTATTAATACAAGAAAACTAATGAGTAGAAACATTTGGAAATTGGTGACCTGCAAGTCCAATATGATCAAATTGAGCATGAGGTGAAAATTGGTGAGCATCAAATGTAGTACCATTGATTGTAGCATGAGATAAAAAATGAGGATAAAGACATCCATGATCTAAATATTGTGAAGAAGCATCATATATGTTAGGAGTTTTTCAACATAGTGTCCCACATGGTTGGACACACCATACACAAGAATGCACCATCCTAATTACTTATTTTCTTTAATATGCATGTAATAAATCGTAAATGAGACATATGCTCAATCTACCCAACATCACATTGTGACACTATATTTGTACGTGTATAAATTTATCATAAGTGATATAGATTTAAATGTTGTGCATGTGTGTGTGGGGCCTCGACAAATATCTAGTATGGAAACAACAAACTAAACTTGTAATATATAAATAAAAATAAACCTAGTAAAGATGAATATAAAACTAGAAATTATTTCTAGTATAATTATTAATGAATCAATTAGAAACCTAAAAAAAATCTATCTTCAAAGAACATGGATTCTATTTTATTAATTTAGTTGACTATTATTTTTCATTAAAAATCAAATGTACAAAACACCATAAAATTTAAAACAAAAAAATTAATCATAAAATATTCTTGATACATTGATAATAATTTTCTCAAATTGAATTACAATAGATTTTATCTAGGTAGTCAAGTGTATAAGGACTTCAATTATCTTTATAACATATTTATCAATGAATTAATAAAGATATAGCCAACCCAATTTAGATCATTCTTGATAGAATATTCTATTAATATAAGAATCCTCATTCCTTATAATATTCTTGTGGACATTATCTAATTCTTGACAATGTCATAGGTGTCCTCATATATGTGATATTTATTGATTCATAAAATTTACAAGTATTCAAGAATGAGCTTGCAATTTATTTAATATTCAAGAAATCTAATTATGAATTCAATGGAAATCAAAATATTGTTAAAGGAGTCTAATTACATTTTTTTAGAAGATATAGAGGAGGTTATAATTGTGATCTAATTGATGCTCTAAAAATTTCTCTTAAATTCTAGTTGGAAAATACAATTAGATCTAATAATTGAAACAATATTTTGTTTAAATAATAATATCCTATGTGCCACTTGAAAGAGATTTTACCTTTAAACATTTGAATACAAATATAATCTAACTCCAAAAATAATAACTTTGAAAACGAACCACACAAATGTCAAATTTAAGGCATGATCAAATATAAAATTATTATTTTTGAAATGTTTTATCAATTTATCCTCTACATTCTTGAGAA
>VDFB02115902.1:0-11479 GCA_007258455.2 Sequoia sempervirens
TGGGTATCGGCTTGCTGCAATGGGAAGGGATCTGTAAGCATCTCAGAAAAAGAGTGGGGGCCAATGGGAGGAATATTTTTGGAAAGCGAGGTGAGGAAAGTCTGAGCGGCAGCAGTAGGCGTTAGCATGCTCGGAGGGGTAATTATAAATGGTTGGGCTTGCGAATACTGGGCAAATCCAACGGAATAAGCCGGACCAGAAACAAAGGGTGGAGGGCTCAGACTGATGGCAGGAGTTACTAATTGAGCAGGGACGGATGTGAAAGAATGAGATGTAAGAGAGGGAGGAGCGAAATGTACTTGCTGACTGGTCGACGGTGGCATCGGAATCGTTCGGGTCTCGCCCGCAATCTCTGGCATTTCACTAGCAGCGGGTGTTTCCCCTTCGGTCGGTTCATGTGAAATTGTCCTGATAACACTTTCTGTGCATTGCCTTTTCGCGGGGGGACACTCACTAACCTTGGCAGTCAGATCCTTCTACTGGGGCATTAGCCTGACCGGTTTAGCAGCCCATGTGCGTGTAAGCGAGCCCCTTGATATGTTAAAGTGCACATTAGTGCTCACATAGGCGGCATGCCCAGAGGCATCGCCCTTCTGCGTTGATGTCGCCGTTTCTTCCTCTTGCTCCTCAGAGCCTTCTGCTTCGCTTATGTTAGCACTGGAGATCGGGCTGGGATGGCCTTCATCCCACCATCTTTCAAATTCCTAGTCATCCTTTAATTGGTTATAAGGAGCTTTCAACTGTCCTGTTTCTTAGCAGTATCTCCAGAAAGCTTTTATTTTTTCATCGCTCCATTTCTCGTCCACTTTCAACTTGTTATGCATGCTGCGCTCTATCGGAAGGTTGTCCTTGGCCACGACCACTGGAAAGTAGAACTTGTGCCATGGGCTCCTGGTATCCGGCATAGGGATTTGTGCTAATTCAACTAGATCTTCATCTTTATCGGTCTGGTTATTACGTCGCTTCTCCCAGTATGGTCGGGGGAACATGTGTAACTTTCATATGCGGCTCAGGTAGGTCATTGAAAGGGTTGTAATCCCACTTATCATTTACTAGTACTAACCCCAGGTGTGCCAACTTGTCCCCTAGCAGCTCATGCGATCATTTTTTAATAAGCGTTATTAACTTGAAACTCTTCGGGCAAGTGAAGAATCCCTTCCTCTTGACACTTTCGCTGCTACAGAACATGAAATCAATGATGCACACCTGCCGGTAAACCTCCAGCACGAGCACTCTATCGGTGATGCAAGCCGGGAGTAGGAAAGGCCTACCAATAAAGCCCCTCATTCGAAGGATCGTGAAATCCTTGCCCAAGAACCAGTCACAAGCGGGGGTGTAACCTTGCAGAAATCCAGTCTGCTCAGTGTTAAGTAGGACAATATCACCCTCTCCGATCAAATCATTCAGGACCGGGGCTATGAAATTGTCCGCGAAGGCATAGTAGTCATATGTTGCGGAAAGGTAGGGTGTCCATGTAGACACCGGCTTTTTTTTGTTCTGCTCGTCAAAAATTGATAGTGGGACAAATCGGGCGAAGAAATCTGGATTATGATGCAGGAACATGTGGACCAGGTAGGAAAGAAATTGAAATTTATTCTCCGCCTGATAATTTTCTATTTGCTGTATCATTTCTTTGACCATGAACTGAGCAAAATCATACCAGAAAAGTTCATGATGCTTGTGAAACTGCATCGCAGGGCCTAGCTAAAAAGCCTCAATCTTTTCATCGGAGTCTCGGCTGTAAACAAATGCCAGCATGGAGATGGGGTCTTGGAGGTTATCGCGGAATGAACCACGCGATAATGGGATACTCGGTGTCTTAGTAGACGCAACACCCTTCTTATTAGTCTCTTCTAATAGGAAATCGGAGCCGGTCTTCATCTTTTTCCATATTTTTTCCCTTTTGCTTGGGCGAAAATGCTCGATATTCTCTTTTCTCCTTTTGGGATCAGGGATACATAACATATGCCAAATGGCCTCTGGGCTGATCTGAACCCTTAAATTGCGACCTTCAATGCAGTGGGTATCTGGGTTGTAGCGTTGAACAGCCGCGTCGACCACCTCCGGGCAATAGTGCACCAATGGGACCATGTATTGTGGAAGACTGTTAAGCCAGACTCTGTTTACCGTGGCTTGGTCTGCCTTTGACACTGATAACCTTGCACAAGCTGCCTCTCTGAGAGATTTAGGGTTCTTGGCAAGCTTTGGATCGTAGATATTAGCCCACTTTTCTCTAACCTTTTTCGGGTTATTCCACTCTTTGGCCTCCTCTGTGTTGGCTCTTTTCACCTTCTTGGGTATACCAGGAGTGGCATATGCTACATCCTCATATACGTAAACCTCGACCGAAGAGCGAATAGCCGAATACAGTTCTTGGCTAATCCCTTTCTGCATTGGCTAAGCTGAAGATTCTGACATTTTTTCTTTGCGGCAGAACTTGTAAGCTCCCTGGCCTTTGAATACGCTTGCACTGGATATACAGACAGAAAACACTTCGCGCACTACTTAGCTTTTGGAAAAAGACTTAGAAACATTAAGCATTTTCATGCAATAATAGCAACTTTCCTCAAGGTGGTAGGCGAGCGCGAGCCCCTTGCATTTAATTCGGCATGTACCGTTAACTCCACAACTCGTGCAAGATGAGTTGATTACTTTTTTGAGGTGGCCAGATTTCATCATTGCTTTCAAGAGATCGTGTGATACGCCCTGATCTCCTTGGAAATTGAGCTTGCAACTGGCCTTCTCACCTTGTGCTAGCATGTACCGGTAATTAATATCCTGGCCGGAATGATTATGCCAAGCAAATGATCACCGCCTGAGAAAGATACGAATATCGCCTCGGGTTCTGGGATGTGCATGAGATTTGACACCATAACATACGGCCATACGTCCCTTCATCAACAAGTGCCACCTTTTTAAAGCTCAATTAATTAACTTGATTTAATTAAGCATGCCTTGAGCCGTGCTATCATGCATGTACCAGCCCAAAACGTGAACAAACACAGACTCGGCCATCGAGATTGTGGCCAATATACATCACGTTGCTTACAGGCGGATTGGCATATGTCTTGTCAATTTTCTATAAATAGGCCAGTAGATAGCGAACATACACACTTTGTGTTTAAGAAGTGATAGGCCAGCAGAATACTGCTTAAGCAAGTCTTTTTATAGGTTAGGTGGTGAGCAGATTTCGGCATTACTCAGCAGATTTAGGAATAGTGTTAGGAGAGATGGATACCCCTATTTGCCTAACCTCCTTCAAATCGCAGACGGCGTTTGTAGGTGAGATCTCCACTAGAAGGCTCAAAAGAATGACGAAGAACAAGCACTCGCTGGTTCTAGTAGCCATTAAGTGGGTTCTGGGCAAAGACTGTGTTGAATATGAAGACAAGTATAGGGTGAACACCGACATGTGCTCGCACTTTGTAGCGTCCATGCTGGACATATGTGTCCTTCGGCCACTTTTTTTGAAGCTGGTCAAAGAAATCTTCCTGAAGAAGTACCTGAATGGGCTCAGCGAGGTTGTTACACACACTGCGTACGGGATAGGCCTGCCAACAGCCAGCGACCTGCGTCGCTTTATCGAAGAAGAAGCTGTCGTCGTTTGGTTGCCATTCCTGAGTGGATTTCGCCTGCACACCCGTGGCCAGCACCAGCAAAGGGTTACCCAAGCCCTTCACTTCCTGTTCAAGAGATACAACGTGATACCCTTCTACGATGTAGAATGGTACACTGACTTCAGGAACCTGGTGTATCCACCACCGACGGCAGCTGCGCTGAATGATGCTGCCAGTGCCGCCGAGGAGCCTATTGATGAGGAAGAAGCGGACGCTACCCTAAATGTGTCGGTTGCTGCCAGCCATTCCTACGGATAGATGATCCCCTTGCCTTGGTCCTTGTTGATGTAACCCCCCTGCTCCATATAAGCCTGATAAAAGGCCATCATATATATATATGCTCTAATACTTGTACATTTTGAAAATTGGCATCCATGCCATTTTGTAACCCAGGAACATGTATATAAATATATACGTCTCTTTTTTTTTAAAGTGAAATCTATGCTCCTGTTTGCTTCTGTGTGCAATTTTTCTGGGTTTGCCAATCTTGTATGTTTTGTCTCTATTTACGAGCATACTTTTGCATTTTCAGAAACTCCGGTGTTTTACCCATTAATGATGATGAGCGAATGCGTAGCAAGTCAATTGATTTAGCAAAAGGATAGGCCAAAAACAAGAAAGAAAAAAAATGTTATTTACAACTGTACAGGGTAGGCTTGATGCTTAATGGAATAACTTCAGATGAATCCCATTGACGGGGATTCCTAGAGGCTCTTGTTCCATATTTTCCATCTCGAAAGCATTGTGTTGCGTGCACCGAATGATTTTGAAGGGTCCCTCCCATAGGCTATCCAACTTATCGTGCTGACCTGGCTTTGCAGCCCTGCTGTCATATTTTAGCACTAAGTCTCCACTTTTTAGGCCTTGGTCGGAAGCCTTTTTGTCAAACCACCATTTGACCACCTATTGACGGCCTGTCATTGCCTTTAGGGAATTTTCCCTTTTTTCTTGTACTTCCAATAGTTTGGCAAGCCGAACCTCCATGGCATCATTTTGTTCTATATCGAGAGATTTCAACAACTGTATCGCCGGGATCTCCATAGAGATAGGCAACAGCGCCTCTTTCCCATATACTAGCTCATAGGGCGAAGTCTTGAGGACTTGTTTAGGAGTTATGCGGTTGGCCCAGAGTGCTTTTCGAAGATTTTTATGCCATTCCCTCTGGTGTTCTGAGCCAACCTTTTTGAGGAGTCGGACTAAACTTTTATTTGTTGACTCGGCTAGGCCATTTCCCTGTGGATAGTAGTTTGATGATGTTTTAAGGAATATGCCATTTTTTAATGCAAAGTGACATACCTTTGTGCCTACAAATTCTCTAGCATTGTCTGAAATGATTGTCTTCGGAGGGCCGAACCTTGTCACCAGAGCCTCGAGGAAGTCTACAATCTCTGCTTCCGTCGCCTCCTTAAGGGGAACAGCCTCTGCCCACCTTGTGAAGTAGTCTGTAGCTGTTAAAATCCATTTATGTCCAAAGCTAGAAACCGGGTTGATCATCCCGATAAAGTCCAGGCGCCATTGCGCAAATGGTTCATCCGCCACAATAGGTTTGAGGGGCATTGCTGAATTCTTCCTTCTGTCGGAGAAGAACTGACATTTTTTACAAGTCTTTACCAGAGAGTAGGAATCATTGAAAAGTGTAGGCCAGTAATATCCAGCCTGTAGGACTTTGATGGCAGTAGTTTTAGCGGAGAAATGTCCACCTTCGTCGCTATTGTGAAATGCGTTGAGGATCCTCCGCGCTTCCCCTGAAGTAACGCATCGTAGGAGTACACCATTAAAATTTCTTTTAAAAAGAACTCCTTCTATCAGCGTGTATCCGCAATTCTGAAGCCGGTAATACCTTCTTTTTTGGGATGAGAGGCCTGGCGGATACTTTCTGGTTCGCATGAAGTTCGTTCTATCTTTCAGCCAATCATCCTCCGATCTTGATCCATTTATCAGGACAAGCTCTGGCTGTTCTTCTTTAGCAGGCATCTCCTCATCTTGTGCCATATACTCACACAGTCCTCTACCTTTAATAGTCCTGGTAGGCCTGACCTCGATGTCATATTCCAGGATCTTGGTGATCCAATTAGCCCTTTTTTCTGTGATCTCTCCCTCCATGATGTATTCCCGCACACTAGAATGTGCGACATATACCAGGACTTTGTTACAGGAAATTAGATGGCGGAACTTTTTAAGTCTCTTTACTATTGCGAAAGCCTATCTTTCAACGAAGTTATAATTCACCTCATATTCCTTTAAGGTTCAGGAATAGAACGCAACTAGATGCTCTCCCTTTCCTTCTCTATCATTTTGAGTCAGAACAGTAGCGATACTGGACTTGCTACTGAAGGCATACATTATAAAATCTTTATATTGATCTGGATTAATTACCACCGAGGCTGAGGAGATCGCTTCCTTGACCTTTTCAAATGCCTCCCGAGCCTCCGTTGTCCACTTGAAAATTTGATCCTTTTTCAGCATTAGGGTGATCGGCCTAATTATTCCCGCAAAATTGGAAATAAATTTACTGACGAAATTTACCTTGCCCAGAAAAGACTGGACACCTTTCTTGTTTACCGGGAGAGGAAGCTCCTTTATAGACCTTATTCATTCGGGGTCAATCGAAATACCTTCCTTAGACACAACATGTCCCTATGACTTACGAGATTTACTTTCAGAACACACATTTCCTCCAGTTTAAGAAATCGAACTCCTATTCTTTTGAAAAACTAACTCCAAATGATCCGAAATGATCATCTTTAGATTTAGAGAACAGGTAAAAGATCATCCCAAATAGATTAGGATAATCTTATTGATCCAGTTAAGTTAAATCACGACATCCATAGCTCTACGGAAGGTTGCCCCTGCATTAGATAAACCAAAAGGCATTTTAGCATATGCAAACGTCCCCCACTTGGTGGTGAACGTAGTCTTGTGCTGATCTTCCTCTCTTACTCGAATCTGGTTATAGCCAGAGAAGCCATCCAGTAGAGAGAACATTTCCGATCCCGCGACGGTTTGGAGGATCGACTCCATAGAAGGCAAGGGATAGTGGTCCTTCAGAGATGCTTTATTTAGGTCTCAGAAATCTACGCATAAGCGTATATCACCATTCTTCTTTCGGACTGGTACCAGATTTGATACCCAAGTACTATGTTGGTGGGAGAGACAATCGTGACTCAATGAGCAGTTAGCTCTTGTGCATAAAGGCTTCAATTTTCAAGGTTGGCCAGGCCCATTTGTTTTCTATCAGTTGGTTTTGGCACCTTCTGTTAGCTCAATAGTATGTTGAATGATACCAGGATCATAACCTTCCAGATCATCGTAGGACCAGGCTACTACTCTATATTTCTCACAGAAATTCATAAGCCTTTCTCTATCTTGCTGTGAGACATCTTTTGACCCGAAGGTTTACGTCGCCGAGGAAACCGAAGGTTTTCTTAATCACCTTTTCCATGCATGAATTTACGCTATCATTTAGCGAGAGTCACTATAATCAATTTTAGAGTAGCAATCCTTCCGAGGGCTTGCATTTGACTTTAGCTGCATAATTTGTCGCCCGTAGGCCTGTGATCTTTGGTTGGAGTTGGTGACAAATTCCAGTGTTGGGCAGGCTGATGTGTTCCATGCGGCTCTCAAAGACTTACCAACTTTGGTCATTGTCGGGTATTCTTTGGTCTAACAAGCACTGCTTGAGTCTTTGTTACGACAGAGTCGGAGCGAGGATCAAAAGCTGAGAGCACCCGCTAATGCGTCACGCATCGCCATTATGTTCTGGGGTAGTCGGGGATGTTGAAAGCTTCAAACTCCACAATGTCCCGGACTTCGATCGTGGATCTCATGCGGATATTCTTTACTGCTGAGATTCCTTGGACCTGATTAACTACCAGTTCTGAATCTCTGAACACAATCAATTGCTTGATACCCATTCGTTCCGCTAGGCTTAGGCCTTGGACTAACCCCTCATATTCAGCCTCGTTATTTGAACAGGCGAATTGGAATCGGAAATACCTCAGCAACTTTTCATTCTGTGGGGATATTAGACATATCCCTGCTCCAGCTCCAACTTTACTCCTTGCTCCATCAAAATACAATGTCCACAGCTCACTTGCTTGGTCATCGTCAGGTTCTTTGATGACCTTTGGAAGAACTTGGTTTTCATCATAAATCACATATGTGCCTAATCCGGTAGCATGATAATTTTTGAAAGGATCATTGTTTATATGTTCACTCAACAGAGCATCTTCCTTATCACTTCGGTCTCCGTTCACCTTCTCCTCCTCTAGCAGTTTGACATTGTACATGTCCTGCTTGGTGATGGAGGTATGTGCGGCTTCAAAGTTAATCAGGGCCTCATTTGCCACATGTTCGGAATGCAGAGCCTCCGATTCTATCTTCATCTTCGCGCCATGTTTGGTTCTAAGTATTAGATGTGACCAATTTAAAGACAAATAGCCGCCCACCTTCGAAGTAAACTCTCGAGAAATACAAAGACCAAACATTGGTGGAACATCTATGATCACTGTATCTTGCGGGACCGTGATACTTGGGCAGGCAAATAGAGTTAGCGGAAGTGCTTTGATGACACCCACAGTATCAACCTTATTTCCATCTAGGCATGCCTTTCTTCATAGGTTCATAGGCTGAGTCCCAAGGCTTTACATGCTCCGGTTTGGCATAGCTGCCGTGGTACTGGCCTTGAGAATCAATCATAGCATTGTGTAATAGTTTCTCCCCTATAATGAGGGTCAAGAAGAAGGGTTGAGGTTTTGGCCTACCTCCGCCTTCCGCATGGGATTCCTCTGCTTTGTTTGCGAGAACCTTAGTTGGTGACATTTGATAAACCGCCTCGGTACTAGCCGAAGGCTCGGTTAGTGCTGGGTCCATCTGTTGCTGAAGCGCCTTTTGGAGTATGGTTTTCTATTCTGGGATAGCTAGAATGTCCCATAAAGACACATTAGCGGGTGATTTCTTCAACTGCTCTACCACATTAAGAGGTGAGGAGCTCAGAGATTTCTGCTCCTTTGCTTTTGTTATAATAATTTCCTTTAGCGGTTGAAGACAAAGAGAGACGGTTGAACCGCCCGGGGAATTTGATCGAAGCGTCTTTGCATTCGCGGTGGACTGCTCCAGAAGTGAAACAAGCAGCCTCCTGCCGTTGAATCTTCTCTTAAGGTGGCGACGGTATAGTCGGTTTTACCCGCGGCGTTTCGGCTGTGGCCGTATCATTTGCAAACACCATTTCCTCGTCTTCCATCCATGAGAAGAGCGCATGATCAGGAACAATGTCGGACTCTTGCTCTAGGGACATTCCTTGTATTTGCGCGGTAAGGACCGCATTCTCCATTGTCGGGGCAAATCTGTATTCTTCGTTCTCAGTTGCAATACCTTGACTACGTTACTCTGCTATCCTTTGTTGTAAGTTGCCATGCGGACAATTTCGGGGCATATGCGCATCGTTGCAAGGGAAGCACCATGGATTGATGTCATCAATCAGATTGTTTTGCCCCGTGGTTAATTCTCTGCTAGAGCTCGGCGACGCACCTGCCAGCGGTGTAGGCACCAGAACTATTTGGTTCATAGCCGCCGCTGCTGAATTAGTGCGATGCGCATTCTGATATTGATTTTGCTGATAGGTAGGCCGCCCACCTTGATAGTTCTGATATGCAGGCCGCGGAGGCATTGCTTGGTTCCGCTTGAGAGTTGTTATATCATTCGCCATAGTTCGCAACATCTCCTTGAGGTCGCCCATCTCACCCTTGGGAGAACCCGATGTAGAGGCCAAGTTTTCAGGAGCGGCTGTATATGAGTACGCTGACTGGGGAGTCGCTGGCGCACTGGTCAACCCCACCTCTTGTGCTACGTTCGATATCTCAGGAAATATCGGCATAACAGGTCGAGGAGGCAATTTCCCACAGTCTATCAAGTGATTTTTTGCTTTGATAGCGGTGGCATATGCATCTGGTAAAGTGGCCCCTCCCAGAGACTTTATCATCATAGAAATGTCGGGATTGATGGACTTCAGATAGAACATGAACGCCAATTCTGGAGTCGGGTGGATGGTCACAGGAATCCTCTGCCAACTTGAGTGAAATTGGGCATTGAAGTCCGTCAGAGCCTCCTGGGGTGCTCGTTTGATGACGGATAACTGATAATATAGCGAAGAACGATCTCCGTCATTTGAAAACCTTTCATAGAACGGATCTCCGAGGTCATCCCAAGTGCGAATGGTATTAGGAGTCAGTGTTTGGTACCACTCCAGAGCTTTTCCTTTGAAGGACGCAGCAAGGAGCCTCAGGGCTACATTCTGCATTGTGATACCATGTACCAGGCATACATCCGCTACATCCTGCAAATGCTCTGCTGGCATTTTTGTGTTATCTCTGGTGAATTTGGGAAGAGCTTTCAAGGCCGAAACCGGAATGGCGCCCCAAACAGCAGGTGCTACCGGAGCTACCAGGGGGCTTCCAGCATCCCATGCTACATAATTTCTGTTCGCGGTCGGCAACATGGTGAGAGGAAAGGGTGGTGGGAATGGAACGGTTACTAACTGATTTGCGGCCTGGACTGTCCCTAATGGAGGCACTAATAAACCTGGGTTATTTGCAGTTTGGGATCTAGTTACAGGCCGATGGCTCATACACCCTTTTAGAAGACGATTTCATTAGTTTGGGTCCCACCGGGCGTGCCAGAAAAAAAGACAAACTATTGATGCCAAAATTTGACGAGATAACAGTGCCTTATGGGAAACTCAGTTCAAGGGGGACCCCTTTGTGCCAAATTGAGTGACCTCCGGATTTTAAAGAAGCCGACTTCTTCTATATAATGGGTTTTGGAAAGGGAAAAGGAAGCGGATATAATGAAACAAATATTAATCTAAGGCGATGCACCAAAGCTTACTGGTAGGCACGATAAATCATAGACTTAAGGGCCTGAATGTTATAGTTATGTTCCAAAACATCAGAAACTTAAAGTTATAGCATAAACAATTCATTTAATTGACATAAAACAGTATCGCATACATTCTCACTGCTAAGAAGAGTCGTTAAGACATGATTTAGACCAGCAAGTTTGCATTTAATATATAGAAGTCTCTTCAAATGAAATGCTTAAGACAATAAAAAGCACAGTTCACAGTTTAATCAAGACATGAAAAATAGAAAGGCCGAACAATAGGCACAGTCTGAAAGTTTCTTACGAATAAACATGCAAAAAAGGCCTGGTGTCTCTTGCTAAAACCAGTATTCTTTCTAAAAATCTTGGACCATTTCCCCTCAACAGGGAGAGTATATATAGCCGGAGAGCAAAATCCCACCACTTGAAGTGCTATAACAGAAAGATTCCACAATCTCCCGTAATGATGCCCAAATACGAATATTCCCAATGCCGTTATGAGAGCAGCCAGTCAGAGCACATCATCCAGTTGATCAATTACAGGCGTGCCCCTTGTGATGATGGCAGTGGTCCCAACAAGGCTTCGAAGCGACAAGTGCCGCCCACTGCTTTAGAGAACCATGACGAGCAGCACCCAATAACACTATCCCGCTCGGCCATCTCATAGCTTGCTTTGATAACCAATGTAAGGCACGTGGCAACAAATCGTGGCCCGAATGAAAACTCCTCCTCCACCGACCGAGAGCTTGCGGAGAAAAGACACGCATTCAGGGGACTGAGGTCACTTTGAAAATGGGGAAAGGCCGTATGAACCTGGTGGCGAAAGACGCGTGGCCGCGTTTCCCAACCCGTGGTGCTCTCATCCCTGCTGTTGTTTTAAAAGCTGCAAACCGCTGACACGTGGGCGAAGGTAGGCCCCGCCAGGAAATAAAGAAGGCCAATAGAAATCTTTTGCAGCCCGCCGCAGCATATTCTATCCTTGC
>VDFB02115903.1:0-23302 GCA_007258455.2 Sequoia sempervirens
AACAATATTTAATGAAACATACAAAAATATAAAAGAAAACAGGGGACTTTATTGTTTGATCTTGAAAAAATCAACTCTCTAAACATTATTCGAGCCTTTCAAGGCTTTTTAAACTTTCCTCAACCAACTACAATGACTCCAACTGAATTTTAAACCTCCTTGACCATTGGCATTCCCATTGTTACATTTTTGCACTTTTTACATATTGTATTTTGACAAGTTTTGCATAATTGACACCAATCTAACAACTTTACTCTAACCACCCAAAAATGACTCAAGATACATCATAAATGGTCTATCATGACTTTATTCATGACCTTAAACTCAAACTCCTAAAACCTATTACAAAAGACCTTATTTGCAAAATTGATGGAAGCATGAGATTTGCCCCTCTGACATTTAGCAAGGTGTGATTCATGTAGCTTGATAATGCGATTAGATGCTTCCAATTTTGATAGTTTAATATGACTTAATCAAACATTAGAAGAGGGAGAAAATATAGTAGCAAAGTGGTCAAAATACTTAAAGTTGAGGATTAAAGTTCTAAAGATTAAAATAGGAATATGAAAAGGCTTGGAGGGAATTTGAAGAGATACTTCACCTATATATTATAATTTTGAGCAATGTAGAAGGTATTTTGGATTTTTTTCTTAGAACATGTAGAGAAAAATATATATTTTATACCTTTTTGAAAATGAGTAATAAATTAAACCAAAAAATTGTATCATTTTACATATTCCTATATTGGTGCGAGATTTTATTTTATAAATATGTTTCACCTGTCCTCCATGTTGTTGTAAACCCCTTTTATTCTTTCTATTTGAGGATTAAATTATGTTTTCTATTTTCTTTTAATTCACACTTCCTATTTTTCAATTTTTTATTTTTATTTTTCTTAAAATCCTACCCTGAAAAGGTCTAAAATCATAAATATGGAGTGTTTGTATATATTTCATGAGGTATGTTTTAATTTTATTTTAGTTTAAGTTTTAATAAGGGGAAACCTCACCTATATTCAAAGAACTTTTTATCCCAAAACTATTAGAAATATATCAGAAATTAGTACATACCAATTTACTTTCCATCATACAACATATATAAATGTAGATACAATACATTTGAATTATCTTTCTCTCAATGATTTTATATTTTCAAATTGTAAATATGATTTTATCACTCAACCTTTTTATATTATACTAAAACTAAGTTGAAAAGAAGGTATAACCCAATTAATAGTACAACTATAGTGTTGCAAGTATGAAGGTATTGTCATTGATGTCAACTGGTTACAACTGATTGCTGTTGTCATTGATGTCATGGAAACAGGTTATTGATTGTATATGTCGAGGATATTGAGAAAATTGTGATAAAAAAGGTTTGTTGGTATGTCTGGGTTGTGCTCCGGGATGTGTTCCTATGCTTGTGCGATTTTGAGGTGTTGTTCATGATTGCCGGTGGTTGCTATATCCAGAATTTGTGCTTCTGGATTGTTGTACAGTGCGAGATATTTTCACCAATGTATGTACTATGCATTTCAGTGTGTTTGGCTGTGTTTGGGAGAAATGTAGTTGCTTCGGATTTCTCTGAATTTTGGTTTTAGGACTTGCAGTTCTAAGAATAAGCTGATAAGATCGTGTTCAAGTGAAGTTTGTTATCCATAAAGATTGGATCGTGTTAAGATTGCTTGTGCTTAATTGTTTTATGTGTTTTGCACGGGTGTCGTACTGTACCTTGTGTTAAACACTACTTACAAAGTTCATGAAAGTGTTGAGGCATGTTGGGACTTATTTAGGTCCCTCATTAAACATGTGGTTTGGGTTGGCCCCCTTCTATCTCTAATTCCACTCAGAGGGATGTTTTGGTGTTGACCTAATTTGAATTTCGCAAATATAAATGGTGTGTGGCTGACCTTGGATGAGTTTCAAGTTCAAGATGGTATTAATATAAGTTGAAATCTTTGTGAATAAAGTAAGATAGATGCAATAAAGATATGAGATAGATGCAAAATAGAGTGTGTGTGATGTGATTTTGAGCTGGATTAGTGAAAAATTCAAGTGGGAGAGTTCCTAGGAGGTAGTGAGTCAAGGTGTACTCTATCATCCAAGCATGTTTGCAAGTGTGTGAGTGGAATCTGAGGGAAATATTTGTTGCATTGAGATAGCGTTTCTCTATAACAATTCTCTTCTATCTTCCTTGTAATTCTATGGAAGTTATCCCTTCGGGCAATAAGCCCTTATTGGATAGTGAGTCTTGTTTTGGACAAGTAAGTCCTTTCTCGACAATGAGTTTTTCCGGCAGTGAGCCTTTGTATTCATTTTTGGAATTTTCTATATTATGATCTAATCCTCACCGTGGTTTTTCCCTCATTGGTTTTCCATGTAAACTGGCATATTTTGTGTATGGTTTTAATTTCTCTTCGGCTTTTTGATTTTTCACTTAATGATTAATCATGATTGTGGTGCTAAAGGATTTATGGTCGGTTATTGATCTAACTTCTCTCGGGGAAAGTTTTTAGTTAAAATTGTTACAATTGATTCACCCCCTCTCGGCCTTTGCTCACAAATTGGTATTAGATCTTGGTTCCTGGACAAGAGCTTAACCGCTTAAGGAAGGTTCGGGATGGTGAACAAGATAGTTATTGAGTGCCCTAGGATTGATGGCATCAACTATACTTTATGGAAGGAAAATATGGAAGGATATCTGGAATACTATGGATATGATGTTGAGAAAGGTTATAAGACTCCATACACTGCCCCTACTAATGGTCCAAGTACTACTAGTGAGATCAAGGCACATGAAGCAAAAAATAAGGAAAAATTTATTCTGAAGAATAGTCTTTCATATTCTGAATTAATTCAAGTTGTAAATCTGAAGACTGCTAAAGAGGTGTGGGATGCATTGGAATAGATCCATGAAGGGGACGAAAATGTTAAAGAAGAAAAGTTGCAGATCTTGGAGGCACAATTTAAGATCCTGCGAATGTCTGAAGATGAGAACATTAAATCCTATGTACAGAGAGTGGATGAGATAGTAGGTGGAATGTGAGGACTTTGGTGTACAAGTGGATGAATCTAGGATAGTGAAGAAGATTCCTCAGAACCCTCCCACGCATATAGTGAAAAGGTATTTTCTATTGAGGAATTTATAGATCTATACTAAAGATCAGTTTTTAGGTACACTAACCTCATTTGAAATGAGAAATCCTAGCTTGAGAAATGGATCAAAGACAAAAACTGCTTTAAGGGTTACAAATGTTAAAGATTCGGGTGAAGAAAACTTTGATGAAGTGGAAGCTTTGTAGAAGAATGAAAAAGGGCTCGTAAGTATCAAGGTAAGTTACCTTTCAAATGTTTTAGTTGTGGGGGAATAGGTCATTATGCTTCAAGATGTTTGAAAAGAGCTGAGAGGAATAAACATGGAGAAGGCAAAGAAAACAAAGGAAATATTATCAAGAGAGAATTTTATGTAAATGAATATGTTGGTATTTCTAATGTTGAGTCTAATTATGGAGATTTTGATGATAATGGATGCTTGTTCTTGGCTATAAAAGATGAATCTACTTCTACTAATATTGAAAGTTGTGTGAAGGAATGTGCTCCAGAGAAAGTTGAAGATATTGTGATCTCTACTCTTCATGCTAAATAGGAAAACAATTACTAGATTGTTGATAGTGGTTGTTCACATCAGATGACCGGTGACAAGAGTAAGTTTGTTAAAATTGAAAAATATGATGGAGGCTTAGTTAAGTTTGGAGATGATACTGGTGCTAAGATTTGTGGGATAGGTTTAGTCATTTTTTATAGCAATCATAATACTGATGATGTCTACTATGTTAAGGGTTTAAGGCATAATCTTTTGAGTGTTGGATAGATGTGTAATAAAGGATATAATATTGTGTTCAAGGATGAGAAATGTGAAATAAGGAAAGGATCTAGAACTATTATTGTTGTTGGAAAGAAGTCAGAAGGAAATATTTATCAACTTAAGGATGTTGATGGACGTTGCTTTATGTCTTAGATTAATGACAGTTGGTTATGGCACTGAAGGATGTGTCACATGAATTTTGACAACATGGTTAGAATCAACATAGTACAATTTGTGAGGGATTTACCAAGAATTATGAAGCCTGTTAATGCTATTTGTAAGGACTGTCAGTTTGGAAAGAAAGCTAGAAACAACTTTAAGTCAAAGGAACAATCTACTACCAAGCTACTGGATTTGATTCATACAGATATTTGTGGTCCTAAAAGGGTGATAAGTCTACAAGGTGACAGGTATTTTACGCTTTTGATTGATGATTACTCTAGAATAACATGGGTTACATTTCTTAGAGAGAAATATGATGCATTAGAAAAATTCAAAGCATTCAAAGCTATGGTTGAAAATGAAACAGAAATGAAAATCAAATTCTTAAGGTCTGAAAGAGGTGGAGAATTCACCTCCAATGAGTTTAACATGTTTTGTGAAGCACATGGAATAAGAAGGAAATTGTTTGCTCCTAGAACTCCTCAGCAGAATGGAGTTGTTGAAAGAAAGAACTAGACAGTTCAAGAAGCTACTAGATCAAGATAATTGAGGCAGGTCTACTAGAAGTCTACTGGAGAGAAGCAATTCACACTGCTATTTATGTGTTCAACCAAGTTCAAGCAAGAGCTAACACTAAGTCTCCCTATGAATTATGGTATGGAAGGATTCTGACTATAAAGTACTTCAAAGTATTTGGAAACAAATTTTATATCAGAAGAGATGAAGAAAATTTAGGAAAGTTTGATGCAAGATGTGATGATGGTATCTTACTTGGATACTCCCTTAGAAGAAAAGCTTATAGATGCAACAATAAAAGGATGAGAAGGATTGTAGAAATAAAAAATTTCAAGGTTAATGAAGCATTGAAGAATTCAATTGAAGTTGATGGATATGTATCAGATGAACTAGAATGCAGAAAAGAGGTAGAAGAAGTTGTTTAAGAACAAGAGAACTAGAATGAAGAAGAAGAAGCTTCGGTGGTGTCCCCAAAGACACCTAAATATGTGCAAAAGAATTATTCTGAAGAACAAATCATTGGAGACAAAAGAAAAGGAGTATTGACAAGAAGAAGAGTTGTTGTTGCTGAAATAAATTTGTGTTTACTTTCTACAGTTGAACCTAAGACAATAAGTGAAGCATGTAAAGATGATCATTGATGAGAGCAATGGAAGAATAACTTATATAGATTGAGAATAATCAAACTTGGGAATTGGTTCCTAGACCGATAGATAAAAACATAATTGGATCAAAATGGGTATTCAGAAACAAGTTGAATAAGAATGTAGAAGTGGTCAGAAATAAAGCAAGGCTTGTGTGTAAGGGTTACTCACAAGTAGAGGGTATATATTTTCAAGAGACTTTTTCTCTAGTGGCTAGGATGGAAGCTATCAGAATGTTTTTGGCATTTGCTACTCACATGGATTTTAAAGTTTATTAGATGGATGTAAAGTCTGCATTTCTGAATGGTGAGTTAGAAGAAGCATACATGGAACAACCATAAGGATTTTAGTTTTCAGAGCAACTGGACATGGTCTACAAATTGAAGAAGGATTTATATGGTTTGAAGCAATCTCCTAGAGCTTGGTATGAAAGATTGGACATATATTTGGTTCAACAAGGTTTCAATAAAGGTACTACAGATAGCAATTTGTATTTCAAAATTGAAAATGACAAAATCTTGATAGTAGTTGTATATGTTGATATTATCTTTGGAGGAAATGAAACAACATGCAAAATTTTTACCTAAGAAATACAAAAAGAGTTTGAAATGTCTATGTTTGGTGAGATGAATTTATTTCTTGGGTTGCAAATTGATGAAACAAAAAAAGGTATTTTTATTTCACACTCAAAGTATGTAAAGAAATGTTGAAGAAGTTTGGGATAGAAGGTTCCAAACTGGTATGCACTCCTATGGTGACTGGCTGAAAATTGAGTAAAGATGATGATTCACCTAAGGCTGATTAGAGAAAATACAAATCTATGTTTGGAGGATTGTTGTATTTAACTCCTACCAGATCAGATATCATGCATGTAGTTTGTCTTGTGGCTAGATTTCAAGAAGATCCTAAAGAAACACATTTTGATGTTGTCAAGAGGATATTTAGATATTTGAATGGCACTTCAGACTATGGATTATGGTATCCTAGGGATACAAATTTCACATTAAGTGCTTATAGAGATGTAGATTGGGTAGGTTGTGTTGATGATAGGAAAAGTGTAAGTGGTGGTGCATTATTTCTTGGTTGCAAATTGGTGTCATGGTTAAGTTAAAAGCAAGATTTAGTTTCCTTATCCACTATAGAGGCTGGGTATATTGCTGCAACATCCTACAACACACAAGTTTTGTGGATGAGACAAACATTGAAGGATATCTGAGTAATTTATGATGATCCCATCTCTATTTTCTATGATAATACAAGTGCAATTAACATTTCAAAGAATATAGTGATGCACTCAAGGACAAAACACATATCTATCAGGTATCACTTTTTGAGAGAAAAAGTTATGGATAATGAAGTAAAGCTTGTGTATGTACCTACAAAGGATTAGATTGCTGACATATTTACCAAAGCTCTTTCTAAAGATACTTTTGAGTATCTTTGGGAGAAGTTAGGGGTTATTACCCCTCCTTTCTTGAAATAGATGCATATGGAGATGCATCAGTCTGGTGGATCTATGGATCTATCTTCTTTCTAGACTAATGTTTGGTGGCTACCTCTTAGGGGGAGCAAGTAGTGTCTTGTGTTGTCATTGTACAGTTAATTGGATGTACTCCTAATGGGGAGTATTCAGTACTAGTAATGTTCTTGGCAACCTAACAAAGGAGGAAAACAATGTAAATATCTTTTATGATGTCAAAGGGGGAGAAATTATCATGTGAAAAAGTCTATCTACTGAGAGGGATAAATCATGAGGAAATGTGTTCAGAGCTATTATGTTGTCTTTGATTGTTTTTCACATTATGTGTTTCCATCAATGACAAGGGGGGGGGATTGTTGCAAGCATGAAGGTGTTGTCATTGATGTCAACTAGTTACCAACTGGTTTTTGTTGTCATTGATGTCATGGAAACAAGTTATTAATTGTATATGTCGAGGATATTCAAAAAATTGTAATAAAGAAGGTTTGTTGGTATGCTCTAGGTTGTGCTCTGGGATGTGTTCCTATGCTTGAGTGGTTCTGAGGTGTTGTTCATGATTACTGGTGGTTGCTATATCCAAAATTTAGGATTTTGGACTGTTGTATAGTGTGAGATATTTTCACCAGTATGTGTACTATGTTTTTCAATATGTTTGGCTATGTTTGGAAGAAATGTAGTTGCTCCAGATTTCTCTGAATTTTGGTTTAGGACTTGTAGTTCTAAGAATAAGTTGATAAGATCATGTTCAAGTGAAGTTTGTTATCCGAAATGATTAGATCATGTTAACATTATGTGTGCTTAATTGATTTACGTGTTTTGCATGGGTGTTGTCCGACCTTGTGGTAAATACTACTTATGAAGTTCATGGAAGTGTGTTGAGGCATGTTGGTACTTATTTAGGTCCTCATTAAATATGTATTTGGGTCACCCTCATTCTAATTCCACTATAGGATGTTTTGGTGTCGACCTAATTTAAATTTGCAAATACAAATGGTGTGTGGCCGAACTTGGATTAGTTTCATGTTGAAGACTATAAACACCAAAATTTGCAAAATAGCTTAAACCTCAAAAGACGTTAGCATAGGTTAGTTCAAACTATGCAAATAAAATAGTGCTCCTATGAAATATTGAATCATGCTAAACAATGCAAATAAAGTAATAAAATACCAAAGAGATTAATTGAAATAATATGAAGCATGTTCAAACCTATCCCATAGTGGATTGGTGCTACTTTGATGTGGAGAGTAGTGTTGATGGTGTTTTCTGCAAAACAACAACTCAAACATAATATAATATCCTATCTCTCTTGAAAGGTAAATCTCTATCAGCAAGCCTCAAGAGATAACCCCAAGGTCTCTAATGCTAGGTCTTGACAATGCATAAACAACTCAGTGATAAATGTGAAAATGTTGGTAATCACAAAAGGACCTTACTACAAGCAAATATTGAATCTAATTTATCAGATCTTGCAATATGATGATACTTCAATCCTAAATCTAACCCAAATGATAAAAGAAATGACAAAATATTTAAGGTTTCAAAGAGATTTCTAAATTAAACTACTCCTGAGATTAACATTGCAAATGATGAAACACTTGAAATAGACCAATCCCTCAGAAACTAATTCCTCCTTAACCTAGATAAATCTGTAATCTTACATAAATAGTGCAATCTTCTAAGGTATTAAGTATTTTCAGATCATGAACATTCATTTAAAACGACCCTATTGCAATCAAAATGAATAAACCCTCACAATTGAACTAAGCACAAGTTTGTGAGGAAGCAAGATGAGTTGGAAAAACATGATAAGATTTTGATTGGGACAGCCTTTTTCATTTGGTTTCAAAGATGGTTAGAGGTCAGTCATATACTAACAGTGCAAAGGTTGGTAATTTTTTCAAAACAATGGTTTGTAAGTCTGATGGTACATGGATTCTTGGGGCAGAGAAACTAGTGAGAGATGAAGACAAAAAATGAGGTGAGTGATGGTGTTTGGCAAAGACAAAGGGGTAAGTTTGAGTATGTTTCAAGAGTGAAAGAAAGGATATTCAAAAGAAAGGTTGAAAAATGTCAGTTTATAGGTGTCAAAGTAGGTGTAACATCAGTTTATGACAAGGGAAAGGTAAGAGAAAAATCATCTGATCAATGTGTAAAGATGAAGCCCTATACAAGTGCAACAAGTTCAAGAATGTCAAGCACAATGCACATATGCAGTATTTGGATCAGTGGCAAGGTGTACCTAATCAAAAGAGCTTTGTAGATCCAAGAGAAAAAGTGCTAGAGGGTGGACAAGTTGCAACTCAATTTCCAAGGGACTTGGAATCTTTTCCAAGGCGGGCGTATGGTGTAGGGCCACCATGTTTGATCAATTTTGTAAATAAGGTCTTTTTTAATAGGTTTTAGGAGTTTGAGCTTAAGGTCATCAATAAGGTCATGATAGACCATTTATGATGTAGCTTGAGTCATTTTTTGGTGGTTAGAGTAGAGTTGTTAGATTGGTGTCAATTATGCAAAACTTGTCAAAATGTAATATGTAAAAAGTGCAAAAATGCAACAATGGGAATGTCAATGGTCAAGGAGGTTTAAAATTTAGTTGGAGTCATTTTATTTGGTTGAGGAAATTTTAAAATTCCTTGAAAGGCTCGAAGAATTTTTAGAGAGTTTATTTCTTCAAGATCAAACAATAAAGTCCCCTACTTTCTTTTATATTTATGTGTGTTTCATTAAATATTGTTGTTACAAGCATCTGTACTTTCCCATACAGGAGCATATTGGCCTGAAGGTGATTGAAATTGATGGTGGGATGAAGTAGCAAAGTTTTTGTTTTAATTTGATTCAATTTCATAAAGGCTCAAGACTTTTATTGCATTTCTTTTGTAGGCAGGTCTGTAACTCAGAACTTGGGTTTTGAAAGTATTTAAAATGCTATAAGCACCCATTCCACCATTTTATTTTTCTATAACTTGGTGGAATGGGTTTCTTAGGATGGATTTAGGTGTTTATGAGGTTTCTAAGAGCAGGGGAGGTGATTTGGGGGGTTTTGTGTGACACCCTAGTTGGCAATTTTATGAGTTTTTAGTGGAATTTGGTGGTTAAAGAGTGGAAATGGTTGAAAAAACTTGGGGAAGAAAATTTTGAAGATTGATTAAGCATAGGAAAACTTAATGGAGCATTTTTGATGCATTGTAAAGGTATGAAGAAGTTGGGAATGTAGTTTTTCAATAAACCCCCTTTGGAATGGCTTAAAATGAGGGTTTTAAGGTTTGTGGAATTAGAGGGAATTAATCTAGTTGAAAATTGTGGATTTTGAGATTTCATAGGCTGGGTAAGGACTGTCCATAGGAATTTTGGGTTGGCAGTAACTTTAAAATGGATTTTCTTTGTAAAAGTGGGCTAATTGTGCCCCTGTTCAGCATACAAGTCCATTTTAGGAGGTGTTGTTCTAAAATAAGGGTATGAGGTTTTGAGATATGTTGAAGAGCATCCTAATGGGTTCCTAAAATGATAGTTGGGTTGTGGGTTTGATGAGTATTGTGGAAGTTATGACAGGTTTTCCCTATTTACACTACTACAAGGCAAGAATGGTGGATTTTAGAGAATGTGCCAAGATAGAGTTTTGGTGATTGGAAAGTGGGTTATTTTTGCTTGAATTGTGTTTTTTGAAGAATGTTTCCTCCCTGCTTTGCATCAATAAACATGAGGGTGTTTTCTCTCACATATTGCTTTTGGAGGCATATCTTCAAACACCATGGCTACTCCATTCAAATGTAATAGTTCAAGAAATTTTGGTTTTACTTCATTTTGTTGAGGAAGTGGTGCATTCTTCAATATTTTATCCTTTAGAGGAAGTTCTTCAAACACCTAGTGACTTTGCAAGTATCCATTTTGGGTGACTCTGGTGGTATGTACCCAAGATCTTTGGTTGGGAAGTCCTTTTCTCTTATTTTTTAAATCATTTCAAACGGGTTTCTTTCTTTTCCGTGCATACAAATGTCAAGTTTTAGAGGAAACCATATGTACACTTCCCCATACCATGATAATGTAGCTTTGCTCCTCCCCATTAGCCATATCAGGCTGGTTATGCCTCCCCTTTCATTTTATAAAACCCTAATTTTGTGGGTTTTCAATCTTCTTTAAGCACTTACCACCCACCCCCTACTCAGTCATCTTGGATACTTACACATCCCTATCTGCAAACCCAAGAGACTCATGATTTTTTAAATTATCCTTGTTACTCTTCATGTTAGCCCCAAAGTTCTTGTAATATGAGTGCAAGTGAAATTACAAGCATATTGCTAGATTTCGATAGAAGATTATATGATATTCAAAGGAAACAAGAGTTTGGCTGACAAAAAGGGGAGTGGGCTAATCAAACCTGTCAGGGGTAGCAAGTTTATTTCCCACAGAAAAATGAGCTTTCATACCAACCTCACTATCCACAACAAAATCCAAAAGCTCAGTGGAGGTATGGGCAACAAATGGAGGCACAAAGAAGGTAGCAAGAGTAGTATACAACAAAGGACACAGCTTCTAGGAAAGAGAAACTCAAACTTTCCCTTGCTCTAGCACAAATTCTTGAGACTTAGGCAACCCATTGTGTGCCTAGTTTCAAGTGGGTCCCTCTAGTTGTTCTAGAACAACCAGCTATGCAAGAGGTGTGTAAGCATAAGTTTATGAGTTTCAAGAATCCTAATCAACCTCTTAAAACTCTAATTCAACCCCCTGATCCATCAAGAAGATCTCCTATGTTGGAGATCCCAAGTTTTGAGAACCTCCATTCCTCACAAGAACCCATCCTTGAGGAGGTTCAAATTTGTACTCCTATTGAATAACTCCCTCTAGAGTCCGAATAGAATTTTTGGTGTCTTTCTGACCATTTTTCTCCCCCCATTGCTATTTCACTTTGCAAAGGTGGATCATTCGTATGGAATCCAAGTTGGTCAAAGGAACAAAAGAGAGCTATTCTAGCATAGGGGTGAAGAGGGTATTCCTAAAGAGACTTCTTATGTTCTAGACAATGAGTGTCTTGATTTGCTGCAAGAAATAGTTGAAGATTACCAGTTCCAGCAACAAGACACTAACAAGGTAGAGAAAATTGATGCAATAGAGGAATTTTTCCTCTCATTTGAGATCATCCATTATTTTATTGAAAATAAGGAGAGATCACTTATACCTACATTAGTAGAAGCCTATGAGAAATTTGGTTCCAACTTGATAGATGAAAATAACTCCAAGGTTTTGGAGAAACAACAACAGATGTGTTTACCCTTTGTTATAGTGGAGGAATCTCCCCTATCTATTGAGGTTTGTAGTTTTTAGGTGGACCTCTTCTGTCGGATCTTCATCTCTAGAAGAGGAGCTTTGTGAGCAACACAAGAGTGAGGAGGAAATAGAGGATGTGGCAACCATTTCATGCCAAGAGTCCACTTTTGTTGCATCCAGTTGTCAAGAAGGAATAAACATAGAGAGACAATATGAAGAATTCAATTCTTCACCTGAAGTGTCTCACAAATATGAGGTATGTGTTGATGAAGTGTGCATCAATGAAAGTAATTATGATGTATGTTGGTTTTCTACTATCCTTAAATGTAGCAATGTTTTTTTATATTAATGATAGAGCAAAAAACTTAATACACTATTTTCATCAGTCTCATTTTTAAGACTAAAAAACTAACTTTTAGTACTATAGTGACAACTAAAACATTGTTGTTTTAGGATAGATTATAATGTTTTACATAAGGCTAATTCGTGGATAAGTACTAAAATATTGATCATCTAGAAATTAAAACTATGAGACTTAATGTATTGCTAGGAAACCAACTTCCAACCCATCTTTCAATTGATATTTCTTCGTTGGATTGGACATCTACCATAGCAAATTTTTGGTCCTCATTTGCATAAGCCTGGTGATGTGCTTGCTGCTCCTTCCTTGCCCCAATCACTTTGTTGTAGCTACTTGATGAAGTAAGGATACTCTCCCTTCTGAACCACAAATGCAAATCTCTTTAATGATTTGACTTAAATATGAAATAACTTAGAAAATAAAAATAATGCAGAAATTTTATAAATAAATTTCCAAATTTTTAATTCAAAGTTCTCCTGCAAACATTAGAGTATCTTCTCCAAAATGGAAATAAAAATATTTCAGCCTCTTGGAATGATAAATAAACATTAAATATCAGATTCAAATATGATATTAATAGCAAATAACAACAAATACAAACTCTTGATTCAACTCCTTTAAATCACTCTCAATATACAACCTTCACCCTACAAACTCCAATCTACAAACTATACCCATCTTCAACAATGGATTGCATGATCCATTTTTTTGTCTTAAAACCTTCAAACCTACAAAAAAAAACTCCCCATCTCCTCTCCAAGAAGATGCTACACCTACAACAATAACCTTCCAATTCTAGCCAAGAATAGCTACCAAAACATAGTTAAAATTGTTTGTAATCTTCAAAAACAAGATCCAAAAATTTCATCAGCAAAAGTCATGACCAAGTTGGGAAGAAACCTCCAAAAAAAACATGCCAAAAATATTTAATAATATAGAAAATTATTTCTCAAACCCACTCCCACCAAAATTGCCAAAATTGGAGTCCATTCCTAGATTTTAGGGCAGTTTTAAATGCATTTTCCAACTCATATTCCCTCCAAGAATCAAAAATTTGATTTTTTTTCTTCCCATTAGAAATTCCATGGCCATCTCCTCATAATGAGTTGTTTCCACAAAGTAAAAATCAATAAATGAATTTTCATGCAAGTTTGTAACTCCCCACAAACCCAACGCCCAAGTCTAATTTTTCATTTTTTTCTAAAATTGCAACTACACTCCCACTACACTTTCCAACATGGCTTAACAAAGGTGGTATTTATTTTATTAAATTAAATTATGCCAAATTTATTCAAATTATCCTCACAACATGAAACTAAAATGTAAATTCCAAAATTTGAATTTTTTTGGTTGATGCTAATTGCTTTTTCACCTAGGATGCTCTTGCATCAAAAATCCCAAGTAGAAAGAAATGTTTCATGAGTTGAACTCATAAAAATTTGTAGATAATGTGATTTTTCTTCATCCATTCTTCTTTCTTATCCATCTATTTCTTCTTCTTCCCCTTACTTTGAAACTTCCTATCTCTTCCTTCATATTTCCTCTCTTTCTTCCCCTCATGAAATTCACCTTGCTATACCTGTTGCAAGATGGTGTGTCCCTTGGTCTTCCTTGCAGTGCAACGCTTGGGTTTGTCACATGGTCTAACCACCTCTTGTGGATCTTAATTGACACTTGTATTAGGCATTGGCAAGTCGACCTTTTGGTGCAACAACAAGGCCAACAATTGGTATTAGAGCTAGTCATAGGTTCAAACCCCACGCTTGTGTTTGGGGGGGGGGGGTTGTTGCAAGATGGTGTGTCCTTTGGTCTTCCTTGCAGCACAACACTTGGGTTTGTGACATGGTCTAACCGCCTCCTATGGATCTTAACTGACACTGGTATCGAGCATTGACAGGTCGACCTTTTGGTGCAATAACAAGGCCAACAATACCATGGTTCATATTTCCATGCCACTTTATCATTCTCAACACCTGCACACAAATCAACATTAATGAATTCATGAAAATCAATAAATTCTATTTGTACATATTTCTCACCTATTTCTCCTTCACCCTCTTCTTCTTCTATGTCAACAAAATTCATCATACCTTGTTGTATTTCAGCTTATAATATGTTATTTCTGCACCTTACCATCTCTCTTTCTTTTCTCCCTTTTACCATTTCAACCTCACAAAAATTAGCTTCATTAGCAACATTGACAAAATTTGATAAATCGACAATAACCTCTATTTTATTCTCCTTTCTCATTTTTGCAAAATTTCCTCCTTTAGAGAGGCATGTAACAACTGAAACCTATTTCTTTTCCTCATTATCTTATATCATTTCTCCCTCAAATAATCTTTCTAAATTCCTTATCTCGTCTTTCAACAAGAGACTATCTTCTTCTTCATTATTCTCTTTGTCAAATCTAGGACTATCCATATCCATTTTTGAAATTGCTGCAACTTCATTTACTTCTTTTGCATGTAAATAATCACTAACATAATTAAATAATACCTCATTTTTTTCTATTGTATCCTTCTTCTTTTCACCATTTTCTTCATCTTTTCCAAATCCTGCAAACAAAGCATCTTCAGGTAAAACAAAATCATTAAAATTACTATTAAATTTATGATCCACAGTGACCATTTTCTCTTCATTCTTTCTCCATCCTTCCTTATGTTTCTTTTATTTTTCTTTTCCTCTTTCAAGAGAACAATCTTCTTCCCATATCTCTCTTTTTGTATTCTCACGTCCTCCTTAACCATCTTTTCCAATACATCTACTTCAACCTAGAGCTTTTCAAATTCTTCATAGTACTTCCAATTTTCCACATCTTCCAAATACTATTCCCAAAATAAAATTCCTATGGGCCTCCTCATGACCCATCCCATCCTCTCTGATGTAGACTGCCTTACATCCAACGATCTGTCTACACACAAATCACACACATCGCCATAGGTCCTGGTGCAAACTGCTTCGCATCAACGCTTCTTCCTGCACACTCAGGAACTCCCACTCTGGTACCACTAATGAAGTAAGGATACTCTCCCTTCTCAAATCACAAATGAAAATCTCTTAAATAATTTGACTTAAATTTGAAATAACTTAGAAAAGCAAAACAATGTAGAAATTTTGTAAATAAATTTCCAAATTTTTAATTCAAAGTTCTCCTGCAAACATTAGAGTAGCTTCTCCAAAATGGAAATAAAAATATTCCAGCCTCTTGGATTGATAAATTCACATTAAAAATCATATTCAAATCTTATATTAACAACAAATAAAAATAAATACAAAATCTTGATTCAACTCCTTCAAATCACTCTCAATCTACAATCTTCACCCTGCAAACTCCAATCTACAAACTGTACCCATCTTCAAAAATGGATTGCATGATCCATTTTTCTATAATAACACCTTCAAAACTTCAATAAAACACTCCCCATATCCTCTCTGAGAATATGCTACACCTGCAATAACCTCCTTCCAATTCTAGCCAAGAATGGCTACCAAAACATAGTTAAAATTGCCTCTAATCTTCAAAAACAAGCTCAAAAAATTTCACCAAAAAAAATCATGACCAAGTTGGGAAGAAACCTCCAAAAAATTCATTCCAAAAATATTTAATAATATGGAAAATTCTTTCTCAAACCCACTCCCACCAAAATTTCCAAAATTGGAGTTCATTCCTAGATTTTAGGTCAGTTTTAAATGCATTCTCCAACTCATATTCCCTCCAAGAATCAAAAATATGTTTTTTTTCTTCCCATTGGAAAAGACACGACTACCTCCTAATAATTAGTTGTTTCCACAAAGTAAAAATCAATAAATGAATTTTCATGCAAGTTTGTAACTCCCACAAACCCAACGCCCAAGTCTAATTTCATATTTTTCTAAAATTGTAACTACACTCCCACTACTTCACTTGCTAACATGGCTTAACAAAGGTTGCATTTATTTTATCCAAATTTATTCAAATTATCCTCACAACATGAAATTAAAATGTAAATTCCATTACTTTGGTGGTTGTTGTTGCACAAAAAGATCGACCTGTTAATGTTTGATACAACCGCTAGATTTATACAAGATCCATGGGAGGTGGTTAATCCATGTCATGAACCCAAGTTCCGCACTGCACCAAGGATACCAAGAGGCACACCATCTTGCAACAATCCCCCCCCAACACAAGCAAGGGGTTCGAACTTGTGACCTCGACTCTAATACCAATTGTTACATTGGTGGTTTTCGTTGCACCAAAAGATCGACCTGTTAATTCTCAATACAACCTTTAGATTTATACAAGATCCACAAGAGGTGGCTAAGCCATGTCACAAACCCAAGCACCATAATGCACCAAGGAGACTAAGGGACACACTATCTTGCAAAAAATTCCAAAATTTGAATTGTTTTTGGTTGATGCTAATTTCTTTTTTTCACCTAGGATGGTCTTGCATCACTATCCCGCAAATCAACCATACCTCTGAGCAAGGGTATAATTTTGTCTTGGTTCATGATGACTATTCCATCTTCAAAAAACTCTAGAAATTTATGCTCTGAAGTCTCCATAGTTAATGTCACCTGTAGAAAAACACTGTGGAAGATGAGTTTTTTATAAAACTCGGTAAGGGACCTCTTTACACCCTGCATTTTTTCCTCATTCCTTGTAATCCATATTTTCCAAAGAATCTCATTTGTAAGAACTATCCAAAATAGATTATAGTTTCTATCCAATCCTTCTATATTCCCAAGCAATATCTCAATCAATTTTATGCTACCTTTCCATACATTTAATTTATAGCAGAATAAATTCCAAACTTGATTTTCAAAAAGACAATCAAAGAATATATGCTTTATTGTTTTTGGTTGTCTACATGTACTGCGTAGATCCAAATCAGATTGGTTAATTCTATAAGGAATTTTTTGAAGAATTAGAAGCCATTTAAAACATTCTTTCTTTGGTTCAATGCAATTAGACCAATTTTTCATAAACACATCTTCTAATCTTTGTTAGAAAGAGAGATGTTCCATTTCTTGTTAAGAGAGTCAAAAACAAAATCATTATTGTACAAAGAATTGTAAATAATTTTAGAGTTAATTTTCTACAAGAGAGAACCTTCAGACCATTTATATTGCAAATAACTATAATTTATCTCATTTTTATAGACCCTAGGCAACCAAAGGGCCTCACAAGCTCCTCTAAGCATGGAGTAGGTTCTCCAGTTAGAGGGGGGAGGGAAAACTCTTTGCTTAGGGAATCCCAAGATTTAAGATGGCCATCACTAATTATGTCCTTACAGGTCTTTATCCATTTGGTTACCTAACCTTTGGTTGAGCATCCTTGCACTAGTGCAAGGGGTTTGTCCTTATTTTTCAAATTCCACCTCATAGATCTAGTCAAAATTAGATTATTATTATTATCAATAGCATGATTATTACAAATATTATTAGCTATCCTATCCCAAGCCTTCCAAATACTTTTAAAAATAGGAGACCCTGCAGGAGATATTGGAAAGGATCCAACCAATAGGTCACTAAGGGGGAGTTTATTCTAGGTCTTTGCCTATTTTGGCACCCCCAGCTATATGTTGTTCCTAACAATCACTTTTCATGGATCATTCCCCTCCAACACTTTTAGGATCCATTTCGCAGCCAATGCCATTCGATGTATCTTGAGATATTTCAATCCCACACCTCCACATTCCTTTCTAATGCAACACCATTCCCACTTAACAAAATGTTCCTTCTTTTTTCCTTTACCATCTAACCAAAGGAACTTCCTTATCCTCTTCTAAATTTTATTTACCTAATAACTGTTGAACAACTAGATAGAGGAATAATACGAACTGCATGAAGCAATAATCTTTTGATAGACTTGCATTCTCCTCACCAAAGAGAGGTAGTGTTTGTCCCACTTATCCATCTTGTTTTCAATTTTCCCTTTAATCCATTGCCACATATCCTTGAGGCAGGGGTTCATTGAAAAGGGTATCTCAAGATACCTTACCTACTTTGAGGGTCCTCCCACTGAAAACCATTCTTGGCAAGCCAAATTGGTGGTTCCTCTTGCCATCCAAGCATGATAGATTTGGATATTGAGAGATTTGCACTAGAAGCTTTACAAAATGTGTTTAACTTGACCATTAAGGATTCCACATTTTTCTCCTCCAACTCCAAGAAAAGTGTGGTGTCATCTAAAGATTGTAGGTTAAGGAGAACATCCTTGTTAGGGAGGGTTAAACCTTTGACATGGGGGTAGGTTGTGCTCTCTCTAAGAAGATAAAATATTGCATCAAAGGCAACCACAAACGAGGTAGGGGCAAGAGGGAACCCTTTCCTAATTGATCTTTCCAAAGCAATTAAATTGGTCAAGGATCTATTCACTTCAATCTGTGCCACTGCATCTTTCATGAGGGTCTTAACCATATGATAGTAACTGTTGAGAAACCCAAAGGATTCTAAGGCCAAGATTACAAAATCCCATTCAATCATGTCATATGCCTTTTCAAAATCAAGTAGGAACATGGCAGCTTTTTGGTTAGAGAGTTTATCCCAGTTCAATGTCTCCCAGCTAGTAATAAGATTCTCTAGGATATACCTTCTCTTTATGAATCTTGTTTGAGTGTTACTTATGAAGCATGGAAGCACATTGAATAGTCTATTAGCTATTTCCTTGGCCAAGATTTTATAAGATACATTAAGAAAGATAACGGGCTTCCAGTTCTTTAGCATAGTTTTATCCCCTTCCTTAGGCAACAACATAATTATGCCTTTATTTATGTTCCTCCCTAATTTTCCTTCCTTGATAGCCTCCTTATACAATTGTAACATATCCTCACTAATCCATTCCAAAAAAAAAAAAAATTCGAATTCCATTGGGAGTCCATCAACCCTGGGGGACTTATCATTATTAAGGGATTCAATAGCACTTTTGATCTCCTCCTTAGTGATTTCTTTTTCCAAACTACTAATTTTCTCATCATTTAGTTTATTTGGAATGATTATTTACAGAGCTCTCTTTCTTTTAGAATTTCTCTATTTCCACCTTTTGAGGAGAATAGATCCTTATAGAAGGAAAAAATTCTTACTTTATTTGATCCTAGTCCAAGATGGCATTATCATCTACCCAAATCTTGCCAGTATTTTCTTTAGCTTCTTTTTTTTTTAGCATGTTAAAGAAGAAATTTGTTCCTTTGTCACCATTCTTTAGCCAATTCATTTTGGACCTTACCCTCAACCCTTGAATTCTTTTAGTCTAAATTTTTCTAAGTGAGTCTTTAACCAAAGTGACTTCCTCAATTAAATCCAAGTTTGAGGAGTTCATTTGCAACTTGGCTTCAACATGCAGTAATCTATTATCCAATTGCAATTTTTCCTACCTCTTGTCCATAGCCCTTCTCTTCTCAATAGTTTTATAAATTTTTCTCCATCCAATCAAACTTTACTCCCACATTTCTCTCACTGACCTGTCCTTATGCATCCATCTATTGATTTCTCTTAAAGTAAAGACTGCATCATTACAATCTTCATCCTTGAGAAGGTTGGTATTTAGTTTAAACATGTTTTATCTTTTACCACTAGTGGCAGGTCTTTTATTTACCATAATCTTAGTCAATATGGGATGGTGATCAAATAATTTGTAGGGGTAAACACTAATGCTCTGACCCTCAATTTTTTTTCAAAGTTGACCAGGTCCTTATTTGCATAGAATCTATCCAATTTCTGGAGAATATTCTATTATTACCTTTCTGGGAGTTACACCAAGTATAGCATATGTTCTTATTTTATTTTTTGTTGCCATATAGAGGATCCACCAAGTTAAGATTTTTTTTTCATTCTTGTCTAATAGTACAACTCATTTCATTTCCATTCTAGCTTTAGTCCTCCTTTATTATCTTCCTGATGTCTTACCATGTTGAAATCCCCCCCAATATCCATGGTATATTGGGGAGGTTAAATAATCATTTCCAAAGTTTTATCCTAGTATTATAGTTAGTTGGAGCATAAATTGAGCAAAGCCCAAATTTGTATCCATCCTCCTCTATTATTACCCATACTACCCTTTGGAAAGGGGAGGAACCACTCTCAACTACTAGCTTAGCTCATTTCTTAGAGATTAGAATAACTGACCCCCCTTTACCTTTTAGATGATTTGTGATATATTGCACATAGTCTTTCAATATGAAACTTAAACTTATTTCCAGTGTGAATTTGGTGGCCCTAACTTCCTACAAGAAAACCACATCTTTTCTTTTGATCTAATTTAGGAACTATCTTACTATGTAATTTCTATCCAGGGATCCTAGTCCCCTTAAATTTTAGGATATGCAACTCAAATCCATGTCATTTTTTAAAGATATATCCATTGGTTTCCTAATGCTATCAAAGCATTTAGGAAAACTATTTTCTGCATCTTTTCTCTTGATGAAGAGATTTGGGGATTCTTTGGTCCTCTTTTTCCTTTTTTATTTGGTGCTATATGTATTTCCTTATTTTGATGGGATTTTCTTCCCCTTCTATGAGAGGCTAGAGCCATAATTCAAGTTAGTGCTAATAGGTGGGAGCAATGCATCAACATTACCTACTAGTAGCTCCTTTCCAAAGAAATGACTAGGTTTTTCATTCCCTATAATTAGGGAGACTTCAATGTTGCTTAATGCTCTATTTTCTCCATCAATGCTGGAGATTTTTGCATTATCTAAATTTAGAGTTATTCAGTAACTTAGTATCTTTCTTTGATCTGGGTATGCTTCCTGAAGGGATAGAGGGACTGTTGTGCCTTTCAAATCTCAACTCCTTAGAAACCTGCATAAGCTCATGCTTGGACTCACCATCATCATCAGGGCCTAGATTTTTTTCTTCCTTAGGGTATTTTTCACCCTTATACCTAGTTTCTTCCACTCTTTGATGGGAGGGTGAACCGACCATGGGCTCATGTGGGTTCCTATAAATCTAGGTATTACTTTCAATTTCTTTAATCAAAGCATTAAATTTAGAGCCATACTTGTCTAGAAGGGGGGATTGGCTACCTCAGGAGTTGATGAGACCCTTGAAACTCTATCCTCACAAATAACAGTGGAAGATATAAAATTACATTATGTTTCCTCTTTATCTTGTTCATAATTCACAACCTTATTTTTAGTAACAATGTTTTTTTAGATTTATCCAAGGCTAATTGTTGAGCATTTTTCTTTATGACTATATTATTTTAATTTTGTTTACTACTTGGGAAGGATGCCTCTGATACATGACCACCCATATTGGCGAAGGATCTGAACCCAGGGGCTGAAGAGAGAGTGGTCTCATTCACCTGGGTAGATTCCTACACTACGGGTGTAGATATCTCAGGAACCTTCTTTTTAGGATCCAAAGTTTTTTGGTTTGACACTATCTCATTGACAGGGGCCAAGCCCAACCTAACATGGGGAATAAGCCCATCTGAAGATGGGGAGCATGGTTCACCCTTCAAAAAATTGTTAGTAGGGGAAATATCCCCTAACCTCCCAGAATCCTCAAGAGTGGGGGTGCCTCCACTCTTATAGTGTTAGATTCTCAAGAATTTTCCATACTTAAATTAGGGTTTTGTTTAATTCCTTTAACACCCACATTTTTATTGATAATTAGATAGTTTATCCAAAAATTTCCTGAACTATTCTACAAAGATAGCAGGCGTTAAGTCCCCCAAGCATCTCAATTTCACATTTCAATATATCCACATCATCATGAAGGTAGATCCTTTTAGGGACCTCTACACCCAAAATGAGAGTCATTAAGACCATTGCATCCACATGGGGTAGGGTTACTTTGGCCTCATCAACCCTAATTACCTAACTAACTTTTGCAAATAAAGAAGGTAAGAATTTCTAGAGGTGAGGCTAAATGTTTTTAACTATTAGCCATCTTGGACCTAAAAGGGCCAATACCTCTTCATAAATGGATTCATGGGACCATTGAAGTGCCCTGAAAGTACATTTCCCAACCAACCAAAATTATTTTTCAATTACAACTTCTTGCATCTTCTGATTATGGAAGAAAATTAAAAACAAACCTTTTTGCACCATCTAACAAAATGAAACTTTAAATCCAATTTTTTTACAGGTAATTTAGTACAGTCTATAGCCATAAGGAAAATTGCAACATTTTTTATTCTATATTTCTCATTACTTAAAGGTTCATGCATCTCAGGATTAGCATCCAGGGAAAGCACATCAAAGTTGCTAAAGATCCCCTTACCTTCCCACGGTCCATCTCTTTGAAGGAATCCATCTTCGTAGAGGGGACCTTCCACAAACTTCACAACAAGAGGAATTAATCCAAAATCCACTACCAAAGCATCATAGAAGGATTTGGGTTCCTTAGAAGAGATATCATCCCTCCCAGGGGTGACCAAAGGGGTGTCATTCATGACACCATTAATTGCCTTGTAATAGCTAGACTAGAGCTGAGGCCTCAAACAAAAGAAAAATAAATGCAGAGAAAGCACCCAATACGGAAACACTACACAGAATGAGGAATAGCATGGGTAAAAGATGACCCTCATGAACCATTCCCTAGGGCTACGTGCAAATTGGATCCAAAAGATTCCCCTGTAGCCTAAATGTTTATCTCTCAAATGTAGCAATGTTTAATATGAGGTCTTCATTCAAGATGAAGATGTGACCTTTGACATTAGGGATAATGTGATTGAGTTAGAGTGCTTCACATGGGACCAACATGCTAAGAAATCCACCATTGAGAATCCATACATCTACTGGGAGAGTGATTCTCTTGCTACTAAATTTGATAGTATGTTTGAGATTGAAATATTTTCATTTGAGGTGCATGAGGAAGTTCTTTCTTGTGCAAATCAACAAAAATCCCAACATACTTTGCATCACTATTTGAACTGGAAACTTTCCCTTTCTATTTTAATTCATGCAATGTACAGTTCAATAGTAAAAGTGATGGCCTATCCTTTTGTGAGGATAGCTCTCTCCCCTCTATAAAAGTTTTTCTCTTGGATGTTGGCCTATCTTCAAAAAATTTCACCCCTAC
>VDFB02115904.1:0-21504 GCA_007258455.2 Sequoia sempervirens
AAGCCCCTTTGGTTTTCAAAAGGAGAGAGAGATTGTAATCTTTAACCCTTCTAAACCTTTAACAATCAGCAAAGTTATTCATCTTTAGACCTATCTACTCAATGAATGTGGCTAGTTTCATACATTTGGTGATGTGAAGTATGCCCCATGTTCCTATCAAGCCTGTATTTCCCAGACTAGGACAATCAAAATTTAACTTCCAAGAAAGGGCATTGGGCAAGCAACTACTTTATATGTGGTGTCACTTGGAATCTAGAAAAATTATATTAACATGGGATAGCCAATCATTGCAACACAACCCAATACTCCATATTAGAACACATGATAATGACCTTGCAAGAGAAAACATGTCACTAGATTTGACTGCTCAGTGGATTCTTTTAATTTGTTGTATGCCATTAGATTCACATTGAAACATCCCCCAATTCTTCTCCAACCAGATGAACATTAGCATAAAACCAAAAATAATTGATACATGAAACAACATTTAAACATACTATATGTCATGTTCTGTTTTACATGTTAAACATGAATATCCAAATTAATCTTCTTTCGTGTTTCTATTCATTCTCACACATTAGCCAAACATTCACTCAACACAAACATTTCTCTTTAATCTGACCTGAACAACTTTTAATCAAGGAAGAAATGTAAAGGCATATAATGTCTTAAATATGAAATCCAACTAGCCAAATTATAGCCTGTCAAGATATTGAACTTGTAAAATCAGCATTTGCCAAGGCAGAATTACCTTCCAGAGTGGCATATTGGATTCCTTATCGTATATTTGTTCCCAAAATGAAAAGCATGAATTTCAGCTATTTTGATTGTAATGTCAAGAAATTTACAGCAAAGGCAATCAAAATTGATACATACTTATTGTGTATCACACCGCTTACCACACTTTTTCTTACAGTTAATTTCAACAATGATAAGATGACAGTACCAATAAAACCCACTTTACTAATAAGTAACCAAATGGTAATATTAATAATAATATTCTCATCCAAGTAGTGCAAAGTAGATAATGTGAGTTATAGAAAGTTTGAGATCGTATTAGAGCACTACTATAATGTTAATCACAAGTAAATTACAAACCTCCATATGAGGTAGAAGGCTTCTGTCAGCTGCCCGTGCAATTCGAATAAATGAAGTGTAAATCTGTAACCTTGCTCGACTCATGGAAACTACCATAAGATCCTGAGTATGACCCTGAGCATACCCAACACAATAGTCTATTTAATCTTGGTTGAAGCTGAGAAAGAATAACACATTTTAATTCTGAGCTTTGCATAAGCAAAATTAACTCAAACTTTAAAAGCTTCACAAATGTGAGAATCATTAAAAGATGTAAATAAGACAGTCCAAACGTCACCTTCTGAATTATTGGAAGTGACTTCAAAAGATCAAAGAGTTTATTAATTACACTGCCTACTACTTCTGGAAAATGCTTTAGATATGGCCCCATTGCATCTAAAAGCCTCCCAATAATTTCTACTTGTGCAGGTTATGTCCAATTTAGAGAACGTAACCGCTACAATATTCCTGAAATCCAGAAAACAAATAAACATCGTATTTGATATAACAGTTAAAGGCCTACCAAAAAATAGGTTTATCACTTTATTTGGAATGTGCAAATGACCTCCAAGAATTTGGTATGTAATGTATGATGCACAACAGGAGATGAAATGTTTACAGCATATGATCCCCCATCAAAAATTGCACTTATTGTTGTATCCAGTGCAAGTTGAGTGCCTTCTAAGACTGCAAGATCCTGTAAAGACAACACTGCAACTCAAGATTATCTATTTTTATAGGAAAGGTGTATAGGAAGATAACAGTATAACATAGTCTATCCAACCACCGGTACCAATCAATGTAGCTCATCCCATGCCACCATTCTTCTTCTTCAACTCAAAAGGAAGTTGTCAAAGCCACCAAATTCATTGAGCATGTTGAGCATATGTAGCAGAAGGTGTAAACTATCCTTCAGAACACAAATGCCAAGTACAAATAATGCCATGAAAAAAACTGCATGGAACACACCTTCTAGGTTGGTGATGGGGTCTAGTTACTTTTACAAAAGGAATAACTCATGATTTTTTTTCTTTTCTTTCCTACCCCCCCTCTATTTATCCTATCTGGGTCTGCAATCACTCATTTTTACTTCCTCAGCTCTCTTTCATCCTGATGATGGATCACATAGTGTGATCTGAAACGTTGATGCAAATAATAGGGCACTGTTGAATCTAGAAAAAACTCTCTTATCAATATGGACTGTGGAAATCTAATGTCTCTAATTCATAGGACCTTATCACATGCTTGGTCTACTTTGGTATGTGCCTTACATCATCACCAAGCAAGTATGAGATCATGCCTTTGAGCTTAATCTTCTTTCCTGCCTTTTTCTGCACCTTGTTTCTATGTAGGACTGTTGTTACTACTCATCTCTATTGGGCTCTCTTGATATTGTATAGACTCTATAGCTGATTGAGCTCAATCCTGATTGTGCTGCATTAGCAGAGACTGATCAAGTCATTGATGCTCAAGTTACATAGACACACCGACAATATAAATTTCTTAGAACATTCCACATCTTATTTTGCAGTTGCATGCAATTTATCCATTGCTTCTAAAGGAGGGGCAACTGATTTAAGAGGTTATGGTACACCCAAGAGTGCATAAATCTGTCAGCACAAAGACTTGGTTTTTGCGGTTCCCTCAGCTTCATCATCACCTGTAGAACATGTGGCGGTAACACCACAACCTAACTCCTCCTTACACATCTAGTGGCATTTAACATACTCTTTCTCCTATATACAGTTGCAGTGCCACTTTTGGATAACAACAACATAAAGGAGTGTTATCAATGATGCTAGCATTCATCAGAGTTGCAAGCACTCTTGTTATTGCCCAACTGCTCTTTCATCCTTTTCATATATAATACTGTATAATACCATTCTTTTAAATGAGAAGTTAAGGAGTTAACAAGTTAGTGATTAAGCTATCTTAGTAGTAGACATGATGATAGCGTAGGCATTCAATACATTTAACCTCTCTGATCTTGTATCAAGTTTTTGCATAATAATTTTTTTTATGGTTATCATTGAAGTGTCTAACTTGTTCTACTATTCTTCTTTCCTTGGCCATCTGCACTCTAATATAGTTATCTTCCTCTTCCTTCCATATTTTGTTTTTCCACCATAGAACATTTGGTCTGTTGAGCTTATCTACCCACTGGGTATGCTCTTGGGTCTCATATCAGTACATTTGATGTATTACTTGAGAAAATGGAAGCTTATGCATGTGAAAGGCTGCCAAACTCCTATACTTTTTCAAGAACCTTGAAAATCCTTCCCATATTCTTGCACTTTCTACAAGGTACTATCTCCTCAACTATTGCTCGTCAGATGAAATGAGTAGGGTTTGATTTTGACTTTCATAAGCTTTTGGGAGATTCTGGATGGGCCTGTAGAAAAAAAGGAAGTGTACCTGCAGGTTTTCTGTGGAGTTGTCTCTTAAATGTCTCCGACTCTATCCAGGAGAAATTCAGAGATTTCTGCAGAGATGTAAGTCATACCTGAATTTGTCTCCCATATCCAAAATTTGTCATAGGGGTAAAGAGATGTGTCTCTTAATTGCTAAGTACTTTTCAAGGTCAGTTATGTCCAACGTTTTTGTCTCAATTTTTAACAGTGCTCTCTTGTAGGAGTTTGTTCGTTGATCTCCTGCAGCACTTAGTAGACAAGAGTGTACAAACCAGTCTACTTTCTTAAGTATGTGATATATTGGAACTGTATAGTTTGTAATCTGGCCACTGTAACCAGGGTTAATATATTTATACTGTAGCACATTATGCTTATGGGTGTTTACTTGTCTAAAGTCATTGTACAAATACAGGGGAGTATGGTTTTCACTGGTATGATTGGTGCAAGAGATACTTATCATTTCATATTTAAAAATAGTTTTCTGTAGCTATGAATTAGGTTGCTACTCCTTGAAATTGGTGTAAAAGGCAACTGATGCTACAAGTATTTTGGCAGGTCGAGCTTCATACAGTGGATGGTTTGGTGAAGGAGTGGACACAGTGTGCACCAAATGGATATTACTTCATTCCTGTATATGACAAAGTAAGTAGCTCATCGATGGACAGACAATTCTGCAAAAAGTAATCTTAATGCCAAATTTGGTAGTGGAATTCACTTTTCAAAATAGATTTAAAAAAATATGTTCTAGAAAGTACAATATCTGCATTTTAATTACTTTTTTATAGAATATTTGATCTGGGATTCAGAGTACAATTATTTGGAGCATATGCCACTGATAAATAGCAAAAGCTGCTTCCAATTTTCTTTTGTGTCATGGTCAATTTTGTAGTTGCTAGCAAGGGGCCAATCTTTCAGAATTTGTTAGTTATGAATTTTGAAGAATGTTCTTGCATTGTAGCATGCATTTTATAACAACTTGCTTTGTGTTCTCTTTCTAAAAGGGAACAGGCCCCAGTTTCTTTACATTCAACTTTCTTCCTTTATAACTGTTGTAACTTTTCAGACCAATGTTTGTTACTTTAGAGGCTAGGATGCTAGAGTGTGGTTGCCATGAAATTTCAGAAAGTGTTGTAAACGACTGAGATAAATAACAAAAGTTGCATCCACTTTCTTTTTATGGCAGTAACAATTTCACAGTTGCTAGCAAGTGGGCAATCTTCAAGAATTCGTTGGTAGTGAATTTCAAAGAATGTTCTTGCATTGTAGCATGCATTCTATAACAAAAATTACTCTGTGTTATATTGCTAAATAGGAACAGGCCCCAGCTTCTTTACTTTTTTAACTTTCTTCCTTTATAACTGTAAATCATTGTAACTTTTCAGACCTAAGTTTGTTACTTCAAAGTCTAGAGTATGTTGCCATGAAATATCAGAAAAGTAAAGTGTTGTAAATGACCAAGATAGACCCTTGGGAAAATGCTTTATGCTTTACCTTTGTCTGGTGTGTATTTATTACACTTGGTTGTATGGATATGTGAATAACCATATGTTTTTTATCTTTCCTTGCCCATGAGTGTGATTTTTTGAAGCTTTTACTCATACAAATGAATTTCATAAATGCATCTAGATCCCATTCTTGTTCTAACAGAAGATATTAGGTTCCCTAAGATAGACATGTGAATGTTACATGCACACATTGACGGTTCTGCTTGCTTATTTCTTGTGTATGTAGACATATTTAATGTGAAATATACCATTGAGACTTTCTTATATTATTTGTTCTGATTTTTCAACCAGGGATCTTTTGTATTCAAAATCAAAGGTCCAGATGGATGGTCATGGAAACCAGATCAGGAAATTTTTACTTTCTTTTCTTTCCAACTTTGTCCTTGAGACCTGTATAAATGTGTTTGATTTAGTGAATGTTGAAAGTTATGAAATCTTTGCTTCTTATGTAACTCCTAAAATTTTCAGCATATATATTTCTTAAGAGTTTAATCTTTTCATTTTCTCATTATTTCTCATATGGATTTGTATTTCAAACATTTGAACAATAAGACATAGACAAATATTAATGAAATGCTTAATGATAAGTATTTTCATTAATGATTGAATCCTATAAGTATAGATAAATATATGTTTGAACTTTGTTTAGTAGTCATAATTGAGCAATTCATGGATTGTGTCTTGATGAACATAACTGTTTATTTATTTTATATCCTGACCTCTAAGGGATGGTTGTGATTAGCTCAACTTAAAACTTGAAGTAGCTTTTTGAAATTCTAGAAAATATGAAAAAGAAATAGTACAAAAATTTGAAAATAAACAGGGAATATGAGACTCTAGAAATATATAACTGTAATGCTACTTGGACTGGTACAATTCTTGAGATATCTGTTGTGTAAGTGAAGTATGAAAGTACTAGAAATTAGAGTTGTATAGAGTCCTAAACTTCTGAAAACAAAAAGTTGTAGTTGTAACATTAATGGAAATAGAAAATTAGTACGTGATATGTAATTGCATGTAAAAACTATGCTTTGTGGATTGCAAATCACCAAAATCGTATCATGTTCTGTTTGGAACTGTTTACTTACTCTTTGGAAGCTGAACTATGTGCACATAGGCTGGAAATTAATGCAAAACACAGGCATACACAAACATACACTTCATTTTTCACCTGGGAAATTCCCTACCTTGAGGTGAAAACATGGCTTGGTAGGTGCCAATAGCATTTCTACCTTTTGTATTGCTTGTAAATCACTATGAATAGGATGGATTATAACTTTAATGGCTGTTTCAACTCCTCTATCTATTTCACACTTCTCCAAGACTTTTAAGAAGCTATCACATATTTTACACCTCCTCTAGTTGTGGCATGGTCCTCCCATGCATTGGAGTCCTCCTAGACTAAAAATGAAGTGTACAAAATCATGTCCTTTTATGTTCTCCAATTGCTGTTTGCACCATGGAAATTTTTTTGCTTTCCACAGGGATGCTCGCTGTGGCGATTACATGTTAACCAGTTCAGCTTACCACTTTCACCGCTTTTGCTAGGCAGTGAATTCGTCTGTCATAAATCAACGGGTGCTTGCACATTTCCAAGTTTTGAAAAAAATGTAATGTCCCCTGCTTTGAAATTAATCTAAAGACCAAACCCAGTGCCCATTGACTCCCATGGTCTTGGGAATTTTACATTAATGAAACAAGAGACAAGGCTTGGGGAAAACACAAACATCAAAACACATAGATTATAGATGTGGGAAAGGGAAACTTGGAATGATTAAGGGAAATCTCCTACAAGGTGGACAAAATCAATAATTTAATTATTAAGGTTAAAATAATTGAAATGAAAGATTATTAAAATTATTGAAATTAAAGATTAGTGGAACCACATCCAATGAAGTGTACAGGCAATTAACTAACAATGTGAAACCATCAGAAAGGGAACAGGGATATCAAAACATGGCATGCCAGTCATAATAAGCCATAACGATTTTAGCTTATAATATGAACAACATCAATTTAGCCAACAATCATGTTAGTGTTTATTAAATTTATGAAATGAAATTATAATAAAAGTTTTCCAAGCAAGTGGCATTTGAAGGGTTATGATTGTTGGAGGACTACTTTATTTAAGAGAGAGCAAGCAAGGAGAAGGAGACATCATTGAAAAAATCTATTTATTATCTGATTTCTACTCTATTGATTTAGTAAATAATCAGATAACTTTATTAACATAAGAGCCTTGCTCTTAAAAAATTAACAAACCCTAGAAATTAGGGAGAAGCATTAGTTAACTGAACAATAGAAAAACAGTTAGAGCTTCAGTTTTGTTTAAGTATGGCTTGCAATGTTTCTAAAAGCTCCCATTGGCACAAGTTATATACTATTGCTATTTTTCCCACAAAGCAACCCCATACGAATATAGGTTGTTGGTCTCTAGCTTAAAAGTACACAATGGCAAGCCTTTTGTAAATGTGCTCTCACATGTGCATGAGCAAAACAAAAAAGATCACTAACACTCATACCAGGGAACATCGTCAACTATATTTTCTGCTAGCCTATGTAAACGCAAACCCAAATAATAACTATAAAACTAATTAACAACAACAAACATGGCAAAACAGAGTACAATACATAGTGAAATGGTTGAAGAAGATTATATGGATCTAGCTTTTTATTACATTTAATCCAACAATGTATGATAGAGTTGTTTGCAATAAACAACCTCATATTTATGCTTGGAGTTTCTAAACTCTAGAACCTTCTAGCTTTTTGGAAGAGTCTACATTCTTTTTTTCATTCCAATAATTGAAAATGTTCCAGCTTTGTGGAAAACTCTAGATTATTTAGAGGACTCAAAAAATATTGTTTTCTTTTTTAGACAATCTTACTTTTCCTTAACAGCCTAGCCCCTCTAATATCTAATCTATGAACACAACTGAAATTCTGATTAGATGGTTACTACTTCAATGTGTTTTCCTTTTGGAATATTTATCTTAATATCAATATGTTAATCTTTTTTATTTTACCAAAAAAATTGAACATTGTGATATTCAGAAACCCTAATTCCAATGCCTAAATATCAAATATAAAACTCAAATGAACAATAAAATTTTCACTGTTAAATGAGCCTATGCTCAAATTTTTTTTTAAATAAGCCTAATCTGCATCATGAATCACCAAACAAGAATTGAAATTTACTCACAATTTTCAATTTGGCAATCTCTTTATTCATCTTATTGAACACAGCTACAATGCCACTTTTATCAACAAACAAACCAAACCTTTGGGACCTTCTTCAACCCCAAGATTTGATGATTTTACAATAAGATGTGGTCATATTATTTACAAAATAGAGTCAATACAACGAGCAAGTGTATTATGTTATTCATCAGGGTTGAGTTCCTCAGCCTAAAGATTGAATGCATTAATGAGCTATTCCTATCTGTCAACATTAAACCTGAAGGGCCTTGCACATGGATAAGTTGAACCCCAACTGCTGATAAGTTCTTTATGTTTATTATCTGGCCTGAGTGTTTGATGATTGAGAAAACTGAACATTTACAGAGAGCATTACTTCCTACTATTTATTCGATATTTTTATCACTTTTAAGCATTATTATATCAATAAACAAATGATTCCATTCCTAATGTAATATATTGAGTATCCTATTTCCCATTGCAACAACTATATTCTATTGAACTGAATATAATTCGATGTTGATAGGGTATTCAAGATTAGCATGAGTATACTGATTAATGCTTTCCAGATTCCATGGTAATGCTAAATTATAAAAGCAATACCTTTTAATGTACGCATTTGTTCAGCTACAACCATTGTCATGCCTCATTATGTATGACAAGATACAGTTGGAGTGCCTTAACCTGAATGCACAAAAAACTTAAATTTATCTTTTGTTTTCATTGAAAATATTTCATAGAGCTATCAAATTAAATTAGTACTCAACAATAACTACAAGTTATCCTTGAGAATCCATCAAGGCTTTTTGTATTCTACACAAAAAAAATAAAATAAATTAAAAAAAAAAACCTATTTGAACCTATAAAGAAAGAGGAAATGGAGATTACGGTTTGCAAAGGAATACAACTTCAAATATAAAGGATAAAATGGTAGCTCTAGTGTCTAGCCCTAATATTCTGGCTGAAAATTGCTATGGTGGTGCAACAATTTGTAGCTCAGGCTCGCACAACAAAAGGCTTGTTTTGGAAAAAACATGGGATGTGCTATGAATTTCACTTCTTCGATTTGGCGAGTTGTAGCCTAAAAATAAGGTTTCGACCAGGGGTTTAGAGTATGTTTATTAAAATGAAAACTACTAGTGATCAACTAAAAATTATGGTGCCCATTATGCAAAAAAAATTGAAATGGAATATTAATAATATAATATAATATAAATATAATATTATAATATTATATTATATTATAATATAAATATTATTAATATAATATAATAATATTATATACATGACTTAATAGAATCTATATATAGATTCTATTAAATAGAGGACTTAATATTATATAGATGATAGATAATTCATTAATCAACTTCATCTACAAAGAAGGGAGCTATGAGTAATAAGTAATGAAACTCTAAATTTCATTGAGAGTTTGAGCCTGGCTCAGGATGAACGCTAGTGGCATGCTTAACACATGCAAGTTGGATAGGAAGTGGTGTTTCTAGTAGTGAACGAGTAAGTAATGCGTAAGAACCTACCCTTGGGAGGGGAACAAGCTTAGGTAGGGGTCCCATGAGGGGGGATAAAACTCTATGGATTATGATCAAATTCAAAAGAAAAAAGAATAGAGGAGTAATAATCATTTATTTAGTCATTTTTATTTGTCTAATATTAGTCATTTAGTTTTGATTTTATCTGATGACCAAATTAGTCACTTATAAATGACCAAATTAGTCATTTATTTGTAATATTCTACTAGTGTTAGTCATGTGACTAAAATTTTTAATCATGTAACTAAGAATGTCATTTATTTGCCAAATTCTACTGTGAAAGGACCATTGCTAGACTTTGGTGAGAGATTTTGATCATGCTTTAGAATCATTTCTTGAGATATGTCCTCTAACTCATTAGGTGATGTAGAGACATTTTCAACATGATCATTGGTCGATGGATTGTTGAGTACAGGATCAAATGATGTTAACACTCCTTGAAATAGATCATTGTCAAATATTGTTGAGGGATTCTTATCATGATCAAGAAGTGACTCTTGATGTATGGTAAGTTGATCATCTGATGGTCAGATGGGGTAGAATCATCTTCAATGTGCTCATTAATGGAGAGATTTTGAACATTGTTGCTAAGAATTGTGGCAGAGAGATTGTCAATGTCTTCAACCATAGGGTCAAATGATGACATTTCTTGAATTGGATTATTGTTAGGTATTGTTGGTGGATTTTGATCATGATTGAAAAATGGTTCTTGATGTATGTTAATTTGATCATTGGATGAGGTAGAAACAACTTCAAGGTGCTCATTGATTGATAGATTTTGATCATTGTTTTCACCAATTGTGGTGGAGAGATTGTCAATGCTATGGCCAGTGGTTGAATCCTGATCATTGTCCCCAATAGTGATTATCTTTTGACCAATAAGGTCTTGGATAAGATTTTTTAGTCGACTAAAATTTGATGTTGTGTGTCCCTTTGTTTTGTGAAAATCACAATTGTGCTCCTCATTATACTTTGGTGGTTTAACTAGGGGTTCTTGATAGTTCCCATAGATGGGGAGCTTGATGAGATTTTCTTGTACCAATTGTTACAAGACTGATTCAATTGGTCTCCCAAGTGGTGTGTATTTTTGTTTGTTCCCTTATGAGATTTGTACTTTAAATTGACCTTGTGGTGATTGATCTTTGAGATATCGTGATTGGGTTTGTTGTTGATGTTGTTGATCTTGATATCCAACCTCTTGACTTTGGAGATATTGTTCTTGATGCAGTTGTGGACACAACTCAATGCTTTAATGACATGTTTTATCCAATGGAAGAGTGTATTGATTTTGGAGTGAAGATATCTCTTGGCTCAATAATTCAATTAGTTTGGCATGTGAAGCAAGTTTCTCTAGCAAAATTTGATCTTGATTTTGATATTGACACCCTTGATATAGCTGATTTGGCTTTTGTTCGAGTAGATTTGGAATGCATACTTGTGGTGTTTGAATGAGATCATGGACAAATTGATTTTGGGATGATGTTTGGATTTGGAATGATAGGTTAGAGTGATCATTATTTTTGAAAAGGAAAAAATAGGTTTCACGAGGGGACTGAAACTACAGTTTAAAAATAAAGAGATAGCATTAAAAGTGATACCAAACAACTAGACAAGCTGTCGAAAACGACAGCACCAAAAGACAGCAGGGCCCAAAAAGGGCCGCCCAAAAAAACTAGCAATCAAAACACCCCATTACTCCAAGCTGTTCAGTAATTCCTCAGCTTCCTTTTCAACATTCTGCATGTCCTGTAACCCCTACTTGAGAATTTGAACCGTATGTGAAGAAGTCGGGGTTTTCCTCTTTATGTTTTCCCTGGTACTAGTTGAAATCCCTTCACCAGCCGATCTGCTGCCTCCTCTGTTCCCATCCAAATCCACCACCAGCGAACCCTTTTGGTTTTTTTAAGCTTTTCCACCATAGCATTAATGATGATTGTGTTATGCCTAGCAATTTTGTGGTTGTTTGCAACAGTGGCCCTAATGTTTTGTCCAATCTTGGACATGTTACACTCGATACTAGCCAATCTATCCTCCTGTGATTGCTATCTTTTCCTCGGTAAAAAAGATTCCTGTTCATTATTATCTCTGTTATTTCGGCTAATCTTCTACTCCAAATCCATAACCTTGTTGCTGAGATCAGTAACACGGCCTTTCAAGTTGCGGACTTCTTTCTGGGTCCATTTGAAAACGGTAAAAAGGCCATCCGTACTTTTCTCCGCTATACTAACCAAATCCTCAAGCTTGAACTTATTCAGGGCAGAATTAATTTCATCCTTAATGGGGGATTCAAAATGATCATTACCAAATTTTCCAAAAGCAGGGGCACTAGGGGCTGACTCCTTACTGACCATTGGCTTCTCAGAGAGGATTTCCATAGAGTTTCCAGAGTACGAAACAAGTTTCATAATAGGGTTACCTTTAAAACTAGGGGACAAACCCGGAGTAGGGCAACTAGGAGACGGTTGAGGATTAAGACAGAGTGGAGAGGCAAAGCCCGGGCTAGGGCACTCGTGCAGCGGTTGCCGTTTAGGACAAGACAACGGTGTAGAATCCTTAAGAGTTTTCTGACAAGACAAGGATTGGGGGGAATGGTATTAGGGCCAACAAGAACACAAGCTGGGGGGGCCCGGGGTTCGATCTCCCTACTACTTTTTGTCTCCTCATCATCTAACTCTTCAATTGAAATTGATCATTGTTATGTTTTAGGTAACTTTTATTTTTTGGATGGTGTTACACCTTGTCTTGGAGTCATTAGCATCTTCTTTAGACTTTGAACAATTTGTAAAAATATCTATCCCCGAGTTTTCAAGTGTGGATTTGAAATGTTCATGTTTGGAAAACTTGTACTTGGTATATTCACTTTTGGCATGTATGGGTTTGATGGGATGATGTTGTTCATTTGAAGGCTCATGCATTGGGTGCTTGTTTGATAGATTTGAAGTTTTGGACTTGGATTTAAATCTACCATTGGGAAAGTTGTTCTAACCTTTTGACTAGGCATACTCACATTTGTTGTACCATTGAGGTTTGCAAGAGATAATGATTCCATTTATGGATTGTATAAATGTAAGTTTTGATAATCAATTGGAATTGTGAGGCTTTGAGAGTTTGGTTGGTTTAGACCACTCATGATGTATGGATCAAGTTTATATTCCATGTTCTTCTTGTGTTGAGGTCTAGTTTGGACCGTAAAATAAGGATCAATTTTCAAGAATGTGGGATGTGAACCTCTAATTCTTTGGATTGATCCAAACTCTAGGTACAAAAAATAAAGTCAAAGATTTTAAGGATCAAAATGATGGTGATGAGATATGAAAGATGGATGATTGGTGAATGATTGGAACTCTTAGGAAACCTTGAAGAGGATTCTAAACTTTAGGACTTGGATTGATGTTTGATCTGATTTGTGATAGGTTTGATTTGATTTGGATAGTGAACCCATAAATTCTAAGAGGTTGGATGTTGTCCTAGAGTAAATTTTTCCACAAGATGCTAATTTGACTAAATGTGTAAAGAAGGATTCATCTAGACACACCTAACCAAACAAGATGATTTTGATAATGAACTCCTAAATCCCAAGATATTGGATGTTCATCAAGGGATGAATTTGTTCACAAGGTTTGATAATTTGATCAAATATGTGGAGAAGGATTCCTCTACACACATCTAATCAAATAAAATGATTTTTATTTGGTTCAAATGATTTGCCCAAAGTTTAACATGAGGAATTTTTTCAAGATTTCCAAGAATCGTTTATGAGGTGATTTTGATTTTGATGTTTGGGAGATGGATGAAAGTTTTGATTTTGATCCTAAGAGACTTAGAGAGACTTTGTTTACTAGATCAAGATATTGAAGAACATGCTTTTCTCTAAGAGTAGTTCAAACCAAAAGACCAATTGATATTTTCTTGAAAGATGATAAAAAGATAAACAAGCACATGTGTTGAGTTCAATTTGAGTTAATCTTGGTTATTGAAATGCTTTTACCACAAACACACTTCTTGCTTAGTTTTCAAACTGAATGTCTATGTCTCAATTCCTTTTTCATTCCACAAGGTCCATTATGTGAAAATCCTTGTTTCAAGAGCATAGTTCCCTAACATTGACTTTGGAATGATCAAATCGAGATGTAGGTCTCAGTGTTTTGAAGCCTTCTAGGGATAAAAACCCCTAGGGACAAGTAGTAACACATGGAATTTTCAAAGGTATTTGTTCCTCCCAAAGGCTTTGAAATTCTGATGATTTTTTGAATGTTGGTTTCGATGTTTTGGATCCAAGCACTATGTTTTCAAACTGACTCACAAGCAATATGACATCCTAGCTCAATTGGTATGTTTTCCTTGGTGGGATTGCCTCATGCCCTTTGTAGTAGAAGAGATAATTTTACATGCAACCAAGGAAAAAATATAAAGGTACATTAAGAATGAAGTCTTAACCTCTATATTTTAACCAAGATCGGACATGGCAAGTAACTTGGAATCTAAGTTCCAATGCACCACTTTGATAAACTCGTTGGATGGATTGGTCGGTTGCTACAAACAAGGTTCTTAATGATGGGACATCAGGGACATGGCACCTTGCAAGCATCCAACAAGCCACTAAAGGATTTAATCAATCCTACTAGGGGTGCTTATACATTTTATGGTAGTACCCTATTCTGAAATACACTGTATGACTAAGGCCTACATACCATGAGGATTTGATAGTTTAGTCTTATCCATTTATATACCGGCCCGAATGAAAAACCAGTTGGAGTTTCCTTTGAGTTCTCCTTTCAGATGTGTCTCTTAGGTAGGCCCCTCTAAAGGTAAACAACAATGAGCAAGCACATCCGTAGTTCAATCGACCTTCATTTAGAAACAAAGAGAGAACACACACGATATACCTAACTCACACTCACAAGATTTGTTCAATTTTAGTTCCCAAAATGAAGTCCGGAGGAAATATTTTATGCAACTTAATGTCATCAAAAAGACTTTTGATTCTCAAGATCACCATGAAGCGCGAGAGAAGTGCATACACCTTATTAGATGAGATTATTTTGCAAAAAATATTACAAAGCATAAAAGACACATTCATTTTTAAGTCCACAAAGCAATGATTTTGATTCGTTTTAAAGCACCAAAATGAGATTTGAAAGTTGTCTTGTTCAATTGTTAACCTCAAATGAAAGCTAGTCAATTTTCCTAAAGTTCATTTTAACCCCTTTGCAATGAAAATTGAAAGCTTTTTTAAGGTTCATTTTAAAGCCCAAAAATGAGTGAGTTAGTCTAAAATAGAAAATTAAAGCATAAGACAGAGGTTCCAAGCATTAAAAAACACTTTATCAACTCCAAATTTGATGCTCAATTTATCTCCAAATTTCTTTAAAGATCTCTTGCAAGCTCCTTGTGCAAACAAAATCCCTTTCTCCTTCCTTCCTACAAGATAAAAATAAGACAAATAAGTTTTATTTCAAGAGATCAATGAAGCATGCATCATCACAAAAAATGGTCATACTTGTAATGCAAATTCATCACAAGATACCAAGCTAGTAACCACAGATTTATGTAAACCTTTAATGAGAGTATATGAAAGAAGCTTCCATCATAGATGATGTCATTCTTGCATAAGTTTTTTTTAGAAGCAAAATCACCACTCTAAACAAAAAAATGGTGCAATTAATAGAATTGCAAAAATCACCCAACATGCAAGTTACCAATTTAGCTACAAAGCATAAGAATTAGTAGTAGAAGCACAAGATTCGATAGTAAACATAGACAAAGAGAAAACTAATTGTGCTTTAAAACACAAGTTCAATTCACAAGACAAAGCACAAAAAATCAATATTAATTAATGTGTTCCACTATTTAATGCGTTCTTTCCAATATTCGATGCAATCTTTCAATGACATGCAAAAATTAATGCATTCGAAGAGGATTTACAGCTTAAAACAAGGAAGTGAATACACCAACTAATGATTTGGCTTAGATTTGGAAATTTAAACTGTTTGAAAATTTAACAAAGAACCTAGATCTATGGTCCCAGCTAGTGCCTTCATCTGTCAATATTAAATGAAGCCCCTCAGTTTTTTTGGAGGACCAATCAATAAGATGTTTGATTTCAATGCTTTATATGGGAAATTCTGCATGCAACCAATGTCAGAAAAAAAAAACTCATTATTAAAGACAAACATAATGACTCTTATTGAATGCCTAAAGTGATAGCGCGGGCTTTAATAAATAGCAAATATGTTGGTGAAGTATCTGAGGGGTTCTATAGATGGGATTTTCTCAATCCATAGGAATGGATTTACAAATGGTAAAAAGAGGTTGCAGATTCTCTTCAATCTCCTTTCACTCAGATGGTACGATGGGCACCAAAATTAACCATAATTTTAGGGTTCTTAGATTCAATCTCTCCCAACACCAATTGAGAAAAACTCATACTATTGGACACTTAGTCACAAAAGAACCCTGAGGCTTTTGGACGCCGCTATTTGTTTTGTATACTTTGATTTTCTAGGGAACAAATCAGGCCAACTTTACGTAGTTCACACAAACGTGCTTACAAATGGATAAGGTGATAGAGAGGAAAGGGTCAATCTCTGGTTCGACCCATCAAAATACTTCCACACGTATTCAATCCTATGATGACTGCAAAGATAAGAAAGTTTCAACGAATATTTAAAAATATCTCATATCATGGAAATAAATGATAGGCATGACAATATCTCTAAGATAGGTAGTAAACAGTGATAGATGTAAAATATTGCACGCTAATTTCGATCCCCACTATCAACACAAGATCCATTTTCAAGTGATTTGATATGCCAAAGAGGTATTTATGATGCTCAAGGTTGTTTTCCTGTGCTTCCTACAAAGAGTGATTAGATGAATAGGGAGTTACTTCGATTAAATACAAATAGCTAGATATTTGTAAGAAGTTGCCGCATGATTAAATGCAAGCAACTAGTCGCCTGCCACAAGTTACTTTGATTAAATTCAAGTAACAATATATAATACACAGGAGAAATAATCAAAAGCTACATTTCCTATGTGCATGATGTGAACAAATTGCATTTACCCCAGAGTTTACAAAAGATGGAATGCAGTCAGTGATGCTATATTTCTATAAGGTATTTACTGCTAGAAATTTGAAATTTAAGTACAAATATGCAATCTAAGAGCATATTCATTACACTATAATGCATTACCACATGAGGACCAATGATATACTTTGCTCGTAATGCACCATGGTGCGCTTTATGATAGGCTAATAGCAATGAAAAGTGTAGATGCATACACAAGGTAGTGAACTATGTGGCATGATGCCTCAACGAGGAATGTAACTATTTGGTATGACATGTCCGAGGATTGAAGGTAACAGTTGGAGTCATTTCCAAACTATAAAATTAGATTATGATGGCTCCTTATTTCGACATATCTCCTGGCTATGAAAATCTGAGATGGCACCTTCATCTAAGATGTCCTTTCATGATGATTCATTCAATGCATTTATGGTAGACTTTGACTGTGCAATAAATAGACCTCTAGAAGCAATTTATTTTGCATCTATCAGCTACAAAGAAGAACTCTAGGAAAGTAGTATCGTGTTAGAGCGTCGTTGTGACAGCCTTACTCCCTGTAACCATTCTAAGAGAAACATAGTTATGGCAAGTATCTGTTAAAGAGAAACATAGTTATGGCACATCAAGTTTGATTTGTGGATACTTGAAATGACGTCAAACACATGTAGGGCCACACAAACATAAAATACAATGCTTTCTTCCTCTTATCTCAATGCCAATCAATGCATTGAAAATGCTTGGCAATTGAATAACCAAAGACTTTCATTTATCTCCAATCCAATCAATCAAAAGTCAATGCACTAGCTGCAGAAAATACATTTGGGCATCAAGATGCGGTCACAAAAGAGAATCATACAAAGTGTTGGAAAAGATGCTCATAGATCTACTTTAGATAATCGGTCGGAGACAAACACAACTGTAATACTAATTTCAATTAGATATTCAGAATAGATCATTGGACATGATGACAACACCAAAGAAGATGGGAGCATGTGAAGGCATGTGACATAATTCCTTCAAGAAAAAACATAGTCTTCCAAGGGTGCACGTTAATGGATTTGTTTGAAAGGCTTTTAAAAAAAAAAAAACTTCCATGCAAGATGTAATTGGAAGGAAAAGAAAAAAAAATGCACCCAAAGCTATTTAAAGGACTTTAAAATAAATGCAACTGGAAGGCATATGACACAACAAATAAAGGATTTTTTTGCAACCAATAGATGTAAAATCAAATTCAAAAGGCTTTGAGAATATTGGAAATTGGATCAAGACAAAAAAAATGGTCTTTATAATTCTAACTTGACTCAAATTCAAACAGAAAATCATAAGTAATGAGCTAGAATAGTTAAAGTTGAGTCCAAGTGTTTGGAAACTTACATAAAATCTTCAAAGCATCATTTGCTATCTAAATATACACTCTCATCACATTTTCAAAATACTTCTTTCTCAACTACGTTTTGATAAAATGACAGTTTCATCACTAATACGCAAACAAGAACAAAGATTTTATTTTCGTATTAAAAAAACATAGATTCCAATCAAATGCATACAAAAATAATGGCGCATCATTCCTATTGAATGCATTCAAATTAGGGCCCTCCTTCTAGCACCATATGTGAGTACCTACAAATTTGCACAAAGCTAAAACTCCAATACTAGTTAGCAATGGGGTTAGTTCATGTAGATGCATAAATACTCCTATGAAATAACACATCATGCTCTAAAATGCAAATAAGTGACAAAGATGATCAAAAGACATATCGAAACATGACATGTACCTACTCAATAGTGGATTGATGTCACTTTGTTGTGAAAAGTGACCCTTTCCCAACCCTTGACAAGCTCAAATGATGAAGATTGTTGAAGATGCTATAAAATGGGGAAAAATAGCTCTCAATTGAAGAGAGTAACTTTGCATGAAGATTGTGGATGCTAAAATGAGGAATGAGATCTCCAATTTATATAATGATAGGATGGAGAAATATGCAAAATAGGTGAATGTGGGATAAATATTCAACCAATAGGAAGGATGCACTTGTCCAAATGTGAGTGGATGGAGGATGTGCAAGTTTTCGTCAATGTGTCAATAAATGACATTAGTTGGCCTTTTCAAATTTCAAATTTGGCTTGTTGGAGGGAGAAGAGGGGGCTTAAATTCCAAGTTTGACTTGTGAGAGACATGTAAGATCTCTTAAATGCCTTGTTGGATGTACATGCCAATTTTTTTTGAATTCAAACTTGAGGGAAAATGAGGATTTAATAAATGAATTAATTGATTTATTTGTGCAAGTGGGAAAATCTAGAGAATGCGATGGGTGATTAGGACTAGATTAATCATGGTTTGATTAATTTAAGATGATGATTAGGTGATTTGACCCATTTGACTTATATACTTGGATTTATTTAAATAAAAAAGGAGGAATATGAATTTTGAGATTTAATTAAATAAAGTTTGATTTATTTAATTAAAAGGATGATGAAATTAGGAGATGATTTATTTAATCAAAAGATGGAAGGTTAGGATTTGATTAAAAATTGATCTATTTAATCAAATGAGGTAATGATTTAATAAAGTGAATTTATTTAATTAGAGGATGAAATGTTAAATTTAATTAAATAAAGGTTATTCAATTAAAATGGTGAATTGAAATGCATGCATATTTTTCGTGTCTACAGGAAGAGACATTGTGGTCTCAATGCTTTGCATTGTCTCCAAAAGGAAAAGACAAAACAAAAGTGAAAAAATGAAAATGAAAGGTGAAATGAAAAAGAAAGACTTTTGGGTCAACATGAAGGAGACATTTCAGTCTTAATGCTTTGTGTCATCCCCAAAAGGAAAACATAAGAAAAGAAAAGAAAAAAAGGGAAAGGGACCTTTTGGGTTAACATGGAAGAGACATAGGGAATCTCTACACTTTGTGTCATCCCTAAAAGGAAAATGCAAAACAAAAGCAAAAAGAGTGAACAAGGAAAAAAGTGATGTACGACATATAGAAGAATGAAGGTACAAATAGAAGAAGTGCACAAAGAGATAGAGAACATCAAATGCACATTACAAGGGAACACAATATGCACATGAAAGCAAAGAAAAAGGAAAAAGGACTAGTAATGCAAATACTCATAACACATCCAACGAGTTATGCATTTCACAATCTTAGTTGGGATAAGCAGAAGATGAATAACATAGCTAGAGGACAAGGAAAAATGCATTAGTAGGACAAGGCTAAGAACTACTTGCTGTCACTGAGTGCAAGAAAAGAGTGAGCTGAGGTAGGGGATGATAAATATCATAAAATGATGAGAATGGAAGATTCTACAATCATGGCAAGAAAAAGGGGATGGAAAAAATTTATTATGGAATTATAAGATAATAGCCAGTATCGGTAAAGTAGTACTTATTTAACACTTCCTTCAATGTCTGGAATTCTTCACTGTGATGTCCAAGAACACAATGATATTTGCAATATGGAACATTTGAATCTTTAGGGTGTATAACCAACCTATTGGAAAGTGGTAAGAGTATAAGACCTCTATTCAAAAGCATTTGGAGTTTCCTTTCACATTTAGGTGGTGGATGGAGAGGAAAATTGATTTTTTTCACCTTGTAAGGTCATTTTTGTTTACTATATTCTCCTTTTTCATGAATATAAGGAAGAAGAGGACCCATGAGGATCCTTGTCTCTTCAGTATTATTATCATTAAATGGTTGTTCATGAGGGAGAAGGATATTTAAATCAGGAGGAGGTTGATAGCCTATTCCTTGTGTGTTTTCTTCAGTAGGAGTTTGCTGAAAAGGTTGGTGAATTTCATGTTCTTTGGTTAGATCACATCCTTCTTTTCTTAAAATAGTATAACCCTTACCATAGGTCTCCTCAAGGTTGATAGGGGTATTAGTAACTTGCATAGTATAGGATGTTTGTGGAATTGCTTGTGAGGAAGAACTAGGTCCATTTGTACAAGGGACCTTAGTTCCTTCATTAATTTCAAGATGTAGGAAGCCAATCATGTTAGGAGGAGAAATGGTAGGAAGCTCTTGAGACTTCATGGATGGATAAAATGTCTTGTTGGATTCAAGGTTGTCAAAGCATGTGTTAAAGAACTCATTCATGCTAACATCATCTTCTCTTATGATGTCAACATCACAAGGAGGACAATCAGGAGGAGATGAAGGAGCATGAGGAAGCTCAAGGTCATTTAGATCACAACTAAAGGAACAATTGGACATGTCAACTAAGTTTTTCAAGGATTTCAAAAAATTACTAAAGAAAAAGGCCATAATGAAAGGAAAAAATATGCAAGAAAGAAGGTAAAATAGAAAAACCAGAAAGGCTGATAGAAAGGAATAACATAAATCTGTAATATAGATAATGATTGGAAATGTAATGCAAAATGTGCATCTGGACTGATTCACCCTAGGTGGCAAATGAGTCCGAGATGAATTTTTTTTTAATTTTTTTAGAAAATTAAAAGTGATTTTAATGCTTTTCTGATGCAGATTTTTAGTTTGTCAATGATATGATATGCAAAAATGAAGTCTAAATGAAACTTTCACTAATGCAAAGTCAAGAAACCCTAGGGTGCAAAAACAAAACCTAAATGAATGTTAATGCAAATGAAACCTAGGATACAAGATGCAATTGAAATCAGAAAGATAAAGTTCTCAATATGCAAGTTCACTAAAATGAACGATAGATTTTTG
>VDFB02115905.1:0-41643 GCA_007258455.2 Sequoia sempervirens
GAGTATTCAAGCCAAGGGTTATGATGTTGTTATGGGTAATAATGAAAGTGTGTTGTCGTCCTATCTTCATAATATTGTGGCCAGGGAGGAAGAATTTTGGAAATAGAGATCGCGGGCGGTGTGGCTTAACTGTGGTGACAAGAATACTAAAAAATTTCATCTCACTATGCTTAAGCATTGTTCCTCCAACTAAATTAAGTGTATTCATCAGGATGAGAGGGTGATTGAGAATGAGGAAGAGATTAGGAGTGTGGCTATTGCTTTCTTTTCAAACCTCTTGACTGATGATTTTGTTCCTTCCTTGGTTGATCAATATTTTTTGCTAGAAGTCATTCCTTGTTTGTTGATGATTGATCTTAACTGTATGTTGTGTGGTATCCCCTTTGCAAAGGAAGTTAGGAGCATCATTTTCTCCTTTGTTGGTAATAAGGATCGTGGCCCAGATGGGTTTCCCATGTTCTTCTTTCAATATTTCTGGAAGATTATGTCCAAGGATGCTGTGGATGTGACTAAAGAGTTTTTTGGCAGCCAAAATTTGCTTAAATAATTGAATTCTACTTTTTTGGTGTTGATTCCAAAGACCCCTAGGGCCTCAACCTTTAATGAGTTTAGACCACTTAGCTTGTGTAATTCAATTTATAAGATTTTCTCTAAGGTTTTGGCTATTAGGCTGCAGAGGGTTTTTCCTCTGATTATTTCTCCCAACCAAAGTAGCTTTGTTGCGGGAAGGACAATTCTCGGCCCTATTATCACTATGCATGAAAATATCCATTTGTTGATGGTTAACAAAAGGCATGGCTTCTTTTTGAAACTAGATTTGGTTAAAGCTTATGACAAGGTCAATTGGTCCTTTCTGTATAAAATTCTCGTTGCTTTTGGCCTCTCAGATACCTTTGTTCAGTTGGTTAGGAACCTCATTTCTATGGTTTCCTTTTCTATCCTCGTGAATGGCTCTCCTTCAGATTTCTTCAAAAGCTCTAGGGAGTGTGGCAGGGGGGGCCTATTTATCCCTTCCTTTTCATTATTTTGGCTGAAAATCTGGGCAGGTTGTTGCAATTAAAGCTTTCCTCGGGAGCCTTGAAGGGTTTGAAACCCTCTTCTTCATCGCCCCCTTATGCGCATCAACAGTTTGTTGATGACACCTTGATTATGGGTGAGGCTTCTATTTAGGAAGTGAGAACAATAAAGTTGGACCTTCAGAAGTATGAAGCAGTTTTTGGGAAATTGGTGAGTCTTCCCAAGAGCATGATCTTCTTCCTCAACACTCTAGATAGAAGGGATCAAAGAATTGTTGGTATCCTTCAATGTGTTGTGGATTCTCTCTCGTCAACCTACCTTGGGTTACCTCTTTGTGCTAATTCATCTCATGATTCCTTCATGAATGGATTGATTGATAAATGTAATGCGAAGTTAGCTAGATGGAAAGGAGCATTGCTTAGTCAAGCTAGAAAATTGGTGCTTATCAAGTCTACTTTATAGAATCTTCCAGTGTATGCTCTTAGCCTCTTTCAAATGCCTCGTAAATTTTGGGAGAAAATTGAATGTATCCAGAGAAGGTTTCTTTGGTTAGGAGTGGAATATAAAAAGAGATTGAGTCTGGTTTCATGGGAGGAGGTGTGCCGATCTAAAAAACAAGGGGGTTTGGGTCTGTGCAAAATTAAACCTTTCAATTTGGCTCGTGTGGCCAAGCAGCTTTGGCATTTCCTCCGTGGTGAGAAGGATTGGGCGTATATTTTGGCTTCTAAATATCTTCCTTGGGTGCATAAATTTTGGGAGTTTCTAAATGAGGATTTTTCTCCTCCTTTAGGATCCTTCTTTTGGAATTCATTGATCAAATCTAGAGGTGTAATTTTTGTTGGCTTACATTGGTCGATTGGGGATGGTGGGGATATTCTCTTCTGGGATTATTGATGGTTTGGACACTTTCCTTTGTGAGATTCTCAATGGGTGATCCCCTGGAGGGACCTGTGTATTTGTGAATTTGGGAGTCATGTGGCCGACTATATTGTCAATGGGGAATGGAGGAAGATATATGAGGTGTTCCCTACGCTAGTTGATCTATATAATGAGATCTCCAAAATTCACATTCATGTCTCTCCACAAAGGGATAAGGTGATTTGGAAATGGCACCCCAGTGGGGTTTTCTCAGTGGCCTCTATGTTTAAATCATGTAATGACATTTTGGGTCCCAGGCCGCCTTGGGGCTTAGTATGGTTTTCATAGCTAATCCCCAAGATTAATATCTTTTTGTGGTTAATGGTGCAGGACAAGATTCTCACTATTAATAATTTGTGGAAAAGGGGGTTCTCCATGCCCAATAGATGCTACCTTTGTATGATGGATGCAGAGGATTGCTCTCATTTTTTTACTGCCTGCAACTTTTCTCAAGAAGTTTTGTCCCTTTTTCTCAATTTATGGCGCGTCGAGTGGATTTTTCCTGCTTTAGTTTGGGATTTGTGGCTCCAATGGCATGCTCCTTCTATTAATCCTTCTCTGAAGTTGCTTTGGTTGCTCATGTTGTCACATATCTTTTGGGGATTATGGAAGGAGAGGAACAACATAATTTTTAGGGAAGCCACCCTTTCTCCTCTTTCCCTTTTCTTCAAAATTGTTTCTTCTATTAAGGAAAATTTTATGTTGGTGGTGGACAAAATTGATATTCCTGGGAGAGTGTTGGTTTCAGATTACGATGCTTTGGTGGTGACTAATTGGAAACTTCCTTAAATATTTCGAAACCCTTGAAGAAGGCTAATCTTGATAAGGTTGGGGTGGCTTAGCTTCTCCCTCCTCCTAGATGCTTCAAAGTCAACTTTGATGGTTCAGCTAAAGGCAATATGGGTCCTGTTGGTTGTGGGGGAGTGTTGAGAGATCATGATGGTAAGTTTGTTTTAGTGGTGGCGCTCCCTTTGGGAATCCAAAAAAACCACTTTGTTGAAGCTACTGTAGCCTATCATAGCATCAAGTATGCTAGAGACTTGGGGATCTCTAAACTATGGATTGAAGGGGACTATCTAAACATTGTTAATTGCCTTAAGAAAGGATCTCCCCCATCTTGGTCTATTAATAATCTTATAGTGGATGCCTTGTCTTTAAGTGGTGATTTTGATGATATTTATATATCTCATTCCTATAGAGAGGTGAATGTTGTCATTGATTGGCTGGCTAATTATGGAGTGACATTGGCAAGGTCGTGGGATGTGGATGACGTCCTGCCTATTGATTTAAGGAACTTTATTCTTAATGATCAATGCTAGTTTATTGGTTTTTCCCACCTCCTTCGCTTTTGGTATGCATGGGTATCATGAAGTTTTATGTTTGATTAGACTTCTCCCACAGCTAACACTCATTGGAATTTGTGACCTTCCTCAGCTGATTTGTTTAAGCATCCTCATTATTTTGATTGGTATTGCCCTTGATAGCATCACACGCTTTCTAGGTGTTTTTCTTGCTCTTTCTCCTAGCTTCCTTTGTCTATGGTTTCTTTCTACAAGTGATTCAATGATGGGTGAGGATAGGTTTCGAACAGAGCCTCTATCTTGTGAGGAGATTAGAGCTAATGTTGACGTCTAGAAGATTCTCTAGAGAGGTGGTGTCACTCCCTTCATGGAGAGGTTGATTGGCTTTAAAGCCAGTGTGTCTAAGGACTTTTTCAGCACTAGGCATGGTCATGTTTTGAGTATGTTTGGTAGGGATACTACCATTAATGAAGTTTTTATTGCTGAAGTTACAGGTATGTTGATGGAAGGCTAAAAATTTTACAGGGATAAGAACATTTCACAGACAGCTAGACAAAACTTTCTTCATGATAGAGAAAGGGATAAAATGGTTAGATTAGACTGTAGGGGATACAACAGAATTAAGATAAAACCCATTTGGCAAGAGGTTACGATGGAACTAATGCAATATTTCACTCTGGATGGTAGATATACGGCATTGTATGGTCACCATTTCGTGTTGTTGAATCACTTTCATCATGGTAAGCTTATGTCCTTCCCATTCTACCTATTGATGTCTTTGGAAGAAGGAATTTTGAATTTTAGGAAGAACCATAGGAACCCCTTTTTGCATGAAGGTTTGATGTTTCTCATTGTTGATTTTATCAAAGCAAAATGTATTGTTAGAGCTCCTCGGTCCCCTGTTTCTAAGAAGAAGGGGAAAGGAAGTGGGAAATTTTAGATTGAAGAAGTTTCAGACTCTAAGGGTATAGATATGAAAGGGGAGTATAAGGTTCGGTCCAATGGTTATGATACTAACTTAGATTACACTCCTTCTACTGATGGCGTGAAGCCCTCAACTTCCAATGCTAAATCTCTCCTCCCGCATGCCAAACGTAAATCAAAGGAGGCCTTTGTGGATGTTGCTAAGGAGGGTCTTTCTAGTGGTAAGAAGGCCAAGGGTCATGCTAAGGATGTGGGTGAGAAATGTTAGGAGGTAGCAGAGAATATCCAAGGTGATGATTCTAGTTTTGGTGAGTCCCCTATGGCTGGTAAGAGGAATTCGGTGGTCAATCTAGATGACTCTGTGTAGGTTTCCATGTCCAAGGATAGGGGAAAGGCTAAGCTTTTCCCTGAGGGTTTGTAAGAGGTGGATCCTTCGGCTGGTTCACATCAGGGGATGGGTGTGTTTCGGGGGGCTATGGATTTCTCACAAGCTTCTGGTTTGGTAAAAGTCATTTAATTTGCTTATGTGGCTCATGCAAGAGGTGCAGGACCTCCACAACAAGCATGATACCATCACCCGTTGCAATATTTCTACACTTCACAGTCTCAAGGAGAAGGAATCTATCTTTGGCCTTACTAGGTCTTTAAATTCTAGTGTTGGTTGTGTTGTTGATGAGCTTGCTAATTTGAAAAGTGATTATGGTCCAAGGTTGGCTCTGCTGGAAAGACAGAACAGACAGCCTCGAAAAGACTTGGAGACGATTATAAATATTAGCAGAGAGAAGTTGGAAGCCTCGGTTGAAGGTATGATATTCCTCAATCAGAAGGTGAAGGAAATGACTGGGAGAGGACTATTTGAAGATCATGCGACTAAGGAATGTGGGGAGGGTGTTGTGATGGACATGCATGCTACAGACTTGGATGTTGGACCGAGTGTGCATACTTGAAGTAAAACCAAGAAAGGTAAAATGATCCCTACTCATGATGTTGAGGAAATCATGGAGATGCATGACAAGTTGGCGTCTAAGGACCTGGATGAGACAAAGATGCTTAAAGAACTTCTCTAATGGTCATTTGGTGTGTCTCTCTATTTTTTTTTGTTGGCTATTTTTGTTTGTTGATGGTCTTCTGATGGTATATTAATCAAATTGTTTTTTGTTGGGTCTAGGTGGGAAGTCTATTGTTTCATCTTTTCTACTACTGTCTCTTTTTTTTAGGGTTTCAAGAACCCTTCAAAACCTATTTATCGTTAATCAAAAACATTTTAGATTTAACAAAATATCATGAAGGGGAATTAATGAAGAAACAAGAGAAGCACAATGGAATATCCCAGCACCTACTTAAGAAAAGGAGGAGATAGAAGAAATTTTGGATAGTCATATGGGTAGAAGCACAAGAAATACGCAATACGCAGAGTACTTGGTGAAATGGAGAAGAAGGCCTATTGAAGATTCATCGTGGTTGTCTGAGGTTGAGGTTAACTGTCTTGGTTTCCCTCCTAACTCTTGAGAAGTGATAGGGTCACTTTTCAAATTACCCTAGGTGTCTGATGTAGGATTATCCAGTGGTGTAGGGAAATCTTGCATCACCCAAAAAAATGTGTTTTCCTTATTTTTTTAGTTGTTTTGAGTCCCATGATGGCACTTAAGGGTTAAGATAGTCAGAAATCAAAAATAGCAAAAAATGGTCAGTTACTATTTTTAGTAAGTTGGCCTAAACATGCTCATATGGACCTAAAAATTTTCCCCAAAGAGCATAATTGAAAAAAAAAATCCAACTGCGAAAGAATCGCCTCAATACCATGCACGGTTTGGGAGATATTCAAGTTTTCATCTGGAGAAATTTCTCCAATGCATCTTCAAATTCAGATATGAAGACTTTAGAGGCCTTGAAACAACTCAAAAAATTGACAAACCGATCTCTAATGGGTGTGGCATTGTAGATCTCTTTGAGAGATTTCCAACGATATGAAATAATAACAAATCGGACACCCGGGTCAAAAGTTATGGCCCCACGAAGTTGTCCCTCTAAAAAGTGAATTTCATTAAAATATCTTCCTAAGTCAAAAATCAAATGGCAAGACTTTTGGCACCAAAACAAAAGGGAAAGTTAAACTTTCTAAAACATTCTAGGGTAGTTGTTGGGGTAAAATAAAAAGGGTTAAGTGGAGGTTGTAGAAGGTGGCTCCATTAGTGTAGATTGTGGCTCTGAATAATATATTTTGTTTCCAGAGTTGGTTTTGTTGTGATGAATCAAGCCCATGAGGTTGTAGCATGTAAGTTTTGAATCTATAATTGTATTTTCTGAAAAAAATTGAAAGTGATTCAATTTTTTTCTTGCATCTTCTATGTTGGTATCTATTGTTGCATTTGTGTGGGTTTCGAGCGGTGTGGCCCTCATCAATATTGCACTTAGAAATTATAACAATAAATTTCATTTATAATATATATATATATATATATTGGGGTAAAATAAAAAGGGTTAAGTGGGGGTTGTAGAAGGTGGCTCCATTAGTGTAGATTGTGGCTCCGAATAATATATTTTGTTTCCAGAGTTGGTTTTGTTGTGATGAATCAAGCCCGTGAGGCTGTAGCATGTAAGTTTTGAATTTGTAATTTCATTTTCTGAAAATAATTGAAAGTGAGTCATTTTTTGTCTTGCATCTTCTATGTTGGTATCTATTGTTGCATTTGTGTGGGTTTCGAGCAGTGTGGCCCTCATCAATATTGTACTTAGAAATTATAACAATGAATTTCATGTATATATATATATATATATATTGGGGTAAAATAAAAAGGGTTAAGTGGGGGTTGTAGAAGGTGGCTCCATTAGTGCATATTGTGGCTCTGAATAATATATTTTGTTTCTAGAGTTGGTTTTGTTGTGATGAATCAAGCCCATGAGGCTATAGCATGTAAGTTTTGAATCTATAATTTCATTTTCTGAAAATAATTGAAAGTGAGTCAATTTTTGTCTTGCATCTTCTATGTTGGTATCTATTGTTGCATTTGTATGGGTTTCGAGCGGTGTGGCCCTCATCAATATTGCACTTAGAAATTATAACAATGAATTTCATTTATATTATATTATATTATATATCAATATATATATACTAATATATATTCATTTCATAAAGCTTATCAAATACATTTAATTGTTGAACAATAAACATAAATTTATAAATAATAATATTACGTGTATATATATGCGATTATATATAAATATATATGTAACTATATTAATTTATACATATATATTAATATATATATACATATACATAATACCATTTCAATATCTTAATAAAAACACGCATACTCATAACCATTGATTGACATATACACATAATATGTATTTACATATATATACATGTCATCTTAGTCCAATCGGTATTCCCATGGATATGGGTAATCCATCCATGAGCATGTGTAAGTACATCTACCTATGTATACTCATGTACGTATTCACTCACATGTATGAGTCCTTTGTAGACACATACATATATACATATATATACATTTTATGCATATATCTCATCGATACCATAATAAAAACATAAGGACTTTACACGAAATCAAGACTTAATCACATTCCTCAATCCAAACATTCACATCCAAACCAAAGATTACTTAGCTTTTCCCAAAACTAACTTAACTCAACATAGTCCAACTAGGGTGTGAGTGTGTGAATGCTCAGTTAAACTCATTAAGGGTTACCAGACCAAGTTCTTCTCCTAAGTGATACTTCCCCTCTCTTCTAAAGGTTCGAACCTATTCCTGCACTCAACTTAGAACATCATAATAGTAGTTAGCCAATCACAACATAATCATATGCATCATACATTTCATAATTAGAATCATTATAAAATATCAAATTGCACCAATCATTCATTCATCATATTTCCATTCAAGATTCATTAAACACATTCATATAAGGATTCATAAAACACATTCATATATTCAAGAAATTTAACCATACAAGGTAATAGTAAATAGGTAATATCACTTGGGGTGTAACATAGGCTCTCAAAGAAACATCTCGAGAATTTGAAGTAGCAATAGGTACAGTTAGTGGAATATTAATGAACTGGTTGTCCACATAATATATGTCCTCACAAGATGGGAAGACGTCCATAAGAGCTTGGTTATCAAGGAAACACCACTTTTAGATGAAGATTCAATGTCTCCAGACAACTTCTAGATAATGGTCCAAGTAGTGAAAGGGTATTCAATGTGCTCCATGTGATGTAGAATATCCTTAGAAAAAGTAAGACATATTAGTATATAGACCATGTCATTATTGTTAAACCATGCACTCTTTTGATCATATTCACTTGGCTTAAGAATGAGTCTAAGGAGGTAGGGTAGTAGATCCTCCTCAAGGAAATGATTCTTTATCCCTTGTTTCCAAGAAAAATAGTTCTTTGAAGTTAACTTGATAATAGAAGGATGAAAATAATATTTAAGAGACGTGATTAACTCCCCCATAAATGGAACTTTATCTCAGTTTGTGATAACAAAATACCTGTAAAATCCCCCAAGAATGAGTGAAAAAGACACCGAAAAAGAACACCAATATACTCCACCCTTTTCAGTAGTATAAAAAATCACCCCTCAAATATTACAAGGTTGGAACTTTATAGATTAGCATGTTTACAAAGCCTTTTCCAAGATACAAAGCTCAATAGACCCACAATGGCCAAAATCTGGAGAAAATAATTTTGTAGTTATATGCTCTTCAATATCTTTCCAATGCCTATTTATTTCCAAAAATGAAGCACAAAGGTAAAACTTGTAATTTTTTTAAGAAATTTGCAACAAATAACTTCAACCTACAATATCTGGCAAAAAATAGAAAAAAATATTTTCAATAGCTTATGGATGGAAAGTGCTCATCTCTCATTTTTCGATAATATCTAGTTTGACAAAATGGACATCATGGCAAAAAGTTGTGATTTTTTTTACAATGGTTGAATTTAACTTGAAGTGATAACCTTCCTAGCAAAATAAAAAAAATTCAAATATCAAATTCATCTAAAATGGACAAATTTTATATGAAAATAGGGGTTTTTGGGCCATTTGAGTACAATGAAAAAGGTTTCTTTGGGCCAAAAAAACTCTAGTAAAAAGATATTCACCATATCTGAGTTTTAAACCTTGATTTGCAACTATATCAAATGGTGACCAAGTTGAGTGAAACAAAAGCTAGATCTGACTTTCTTGGACATTCTAAACTCAATAGCAAGCTTATATTTGCACCAAAATTGTCCAAAATGAACTTGCAATACAAATCCATAAAGATAAAACCTCAAATTTGGTATTTTTATCAAATTTTTTAATTCTCCAGATCATCATATGATGCAAGAGAAGAGAATACCCAACTTTTCAAGATCTCACATAAAAAGCTCAAACTCTCGATTAGGAAACTATGAACTTAGAATTTTTTTTAAAAAGCTCTGATACCATGTTAGAAATCTAAAATAGATTGAATAACCCAAGGAACTTTATAAGGGAAATCCAAGGCTACATAAACTAGAAAATCATAAACAATGCGAACCAGTAACTCTAAGAGATATGCAATGTTAGGATGACAGAATTATATTAAGAGCTTCCAAGATGAAAAACACAAGCTAGGTAGTGAGTTTATATAGAACTGGGGAGAAGATGGAGATGATAAATCAACCAATAAGAATTGACCACCAATTACCACCAACATTAAATAAAGTGATGAAAAATTAAATAGTCCACCCTTAAAGGGTGGAGACAACACATCACTTTATCTCCTAGTTATTAAATGAGAAACTCACTTTATTATCCTAAGCAAGCTTAATAAATGTGTAGGAAGAACTTGTAACTAAGGGAAAATAAATAATCCAACTAGGAAAATAGAAAAACCTACACCAACAACCTTCACATGGGTGCCTAACCCACATCCAATCAATTTTTTTCAATACCAAGTTATCCATTACTCTTTGATGGATCCAATGGCTAGCATACACAACATGTAAACCTTGGCACCCCACTTAGCATAACATACAAGATAATGTATACACATGCAAGTCCAAGTGGTCCCCACCCCCAAAGCGGATGCCTAGAAGGAATATTCTACCAATATGCTTTGTAATTTCCATTGATGATTGGATCCACATCTATGAATGCAATTACATTTTTTTATAGGTAAATAAATATTAAATATTTTATCCCTCATGACCCTAGGCATCCAAATACATATTCCAAGGATCATGGAGACACATGAAAATAACTTAATATTGTAAGGTTAATGTCACCTTAAATCCTAACATTCTCTCACTTAACATTATACATTGCAATTGCATCCATAAGGTAAAATAAAATTATAAGCTAATATAGTGATCAAGGCCCATGGCCTTCCTACACCAAGAGAACTTATCTGTGGTCACTAGTTTCGTAAAATAATCTGCAACATTATCCAAAGTTTCAACTTTCTCTAACAAGGCCTTACCATTCTCAATCATTTCTTGCATAAAGTGATACTAAACATCAACATGCTTAATACAAAAATGATACATAGGATTTTTGGTCAAACATATGGCACTTCGATTGTCACATTTGATCCTCGCAATCCTACAATAAAAACCAATACCTATATCAAGTCTCTACATCCATATACTTTTCTTCTATGGTGGATAAAGAAAATATAGGTTGTATTTTACTCATCCAACTCACAAAACCTCCAAAAAAATAAAAAAACATAGCTACTAGTGGAACTTTGACTATCCAAGTCACTTGCCCAATTTGCATCGACAATACCCTATATGTCCAGTGACTTAAGCACATAATTAGTACCATGATAATCCAAACAATAATAAAAAGTTACATGAAAATATTGTAACACCCTTTTAACAAAATTCAAATGCTCTCTACTAGGGTTAAACATAAACCTGTTCAAAACTCCCACTACCTAAACAATATCTAGTCTAGTGCAAACCATTACATACATCAAAATACCAACACCACTAGCATAAGAAGCCTTATACATCTCATCAAAATCATCATCAAAATTAGGAAACATGTCTAAACTAAGGCTAGTACCAACCAAAATGGAATACTCACATACTTATAATCATGCATATTAAACCTTCACAAAATGGTATCAACATACTTACTATGACTTAAACCAAAGCTTTATGTGTACCTCATCCTTATTGACCTTTATCCTAAGGATATATTTAGCATCCCCCAAGTCCATATCAATTGTGCCAGAAAGCTAAGTCTTGAGCTCCCTAATCTTCACCTTTTTGTTACCCCATAAACACCATGTCATCAACATACAATACAATAGTCAATATCTCATCATCAATAATCTGAATATAAACACAATGATCATCCTCACTCCTAACACAACCTAAATTTAATGCAAAGGTATCAAACTTTTGGTACCACATCCTAGGTTACTATTTTAGGCCATACAATGATCATTTTAACTTAAAAACCAACTATTCATTTCCTTTCATAAAAAAACCAGTGGGTCATTGCATATAAATTTCTTCCTCAAGATCCTCGTGTAAGAAAGCAGTTTTAAAATCTATTTTCTCAATCTCAAAATCGCAAGCAACAAAAATAACTAATAGTAATATAATAGAAGTTAAATTAGGAACAAGAGAGAAAATTTCACCAAAATCAACTCCCTCTCTTTGGGAGTAGCCCTTGGCCACCAATATGGTCTTATACTACTCTAACCAGTCATATGCACTAATTTTTTTATTAAATACCCACTTGCAACCAATGGTTTTTCCACCTTTGGGAAAACTAACAAAATCCTAGGTATCACAACCATCCAAAGAATCATCTCATCTCGCATGGCATGCATCTATGACTCACTATCCTTATTAGAGAGAGTCTCCATGAAAGATATAAGTTTATTGTCAATACTTAACAAAGAAAATACACAATAGAAATTTGGTGGGTGATATTTGTCAATTGGATTTTGTTGTCTTGTGGACCTTCTTAAGGTGGGAGTAATGGGCTCTACATATTATTTTGTATGCTCATCCTAAAAATCATCTGAACTCTTTGAAACCTCTTCTTCTTCTCCATCATTTGACCCATTTCATTTATCTTCCACATGTGCATCTTCCTTCTTTTATACTTTTATATTAAGTTCATTGTTTTAGTCTTTTATTTCTCTTTTGGTTGTTCTTCACTTGAATAAGCTTTAAACTCCTTGAAAATAGCATCTCTAAAATAAATATTTTTTTACGTTAGAAGATTTCAAAGCTTATAAACTTGTACATTCTCACATTAACCTACAAAGATGCATTTATGAGCTTTTGGATCCAATTTAGATCACTTTTCTTGAGGTACATGAACATAATCCTCACAACCAAAGACCCTTAAATGTGAAACAAAAGGATTTCTACCTATCTACTCTTCATAAAAAAATTTATCAAAAAAATTTGAACAAGGAGATCTATTAATCAAATAACAAGTAATACTAACAACTTCTTCCCAAAAGCACCAATCTAGCTTAGCACCTTCTCAAGATACTCCTAGTTCTTTCCATCAAGGTTCATTTCATTCTTTATGCTATTCTATCTTGTTAGGGAGTATAAGGATTAGTCTTCTATCGAACAATACCTACATGGTTACAAAATCCATCCAATTCCCTTGAAAAGAGTCACCACCATTGTTAGATCTCAACACCCTTATCTAATATTTTTTTTGTTTCTCAACTAAGACTTAAATTCCTTAAACTTAATAAAAACCTTAGATTTTGCATGCATAAAAAATCTAGGTATATTTTGGGACAACATCAATAAATGTAACATAGTATCAAGGTTTTCCAAAAGAGTCAACTTCCACTAGTCCAAATACATATAAATGAATGATCTCTAATAACCTCTTATCTCTATTAGTTCCAATAGGAAATGATGTTTTTATCTATTTATCAAACACACAATGCTCACATAAATCATTTTTACCAATAAAATAATTAGAAAGATCATCAACCAAATTTTTATTAAGAATATTCCTAAGACCTTTTTCACTATGTGACCCAATCTATGGTATCACAATATACATGCATTTCAGTGTTAGTCACATTGGTAGAATTACAAAATTGGAGGATGAAGCATAAACAAAGTCTGCATCCTCATGTAACATGCTCCAAATATTTTTAAAATAATAAATTACACATATTCCACACAATCAAACAAGAAGCATATAAAAATGACACAAGCCTAATGTTCAAGGAAAAATATAAGGAATTACATTATTTCATAAAGTTTAGAGTACATATGTCGTTAACATGGAAAAATAAATAGGGTCATATTCCTTACAATAGACCACATGGTCGAGAACAAGATTACACAATGAACCATAACAAGGACCTCCCTAATTGGATTCTTCTAAATTTTGACTCCTTCAACAACATCAAGGGGCGAGAACATTGTTGGAGCGTGTTTCCACCCTACCACAAAGTGATTCACTTCCTCGGAATTCTTCCTGAAAGAACACCTTGCCCAACACAAGGAAAACTAGCTATACAAATCTAATTGGAGTAATGGAATTGTGGTGCATGACACTTTTATATCTAATGATAACAAGAATTTTAAACACAAGGAACTCTCTAAAATGCATAAATCAATCATGTAAAGCAACATATCAATTCATCTTTAATGTCATTGGATCAACATAATGATATGTAGTCTTAGCTCATGAAATGAATGTATGGAAAACTTAGTTATTTTATCTAATTGCATACAAGCAAGTGCAAATATATCTGAATTCGAGATCTAAGATGATATGGTCTAATCAATTATGGTAAGATGATATAGTCTACTTAATTATAGCAATATATGAGTTAAGTAAAATTAAAACCGATATCAATCCTACATTAAGATTAAAACAAGAATATTAATGTATCACTTTTTAAAACTTAACTAATCATCAAAAGTGATGGAGCGAAGCGGGAATAGGCAAGGAGCGGGAGTTTTTAAGTTTGCAAAAGATAGAGAGGTAGATTCTAAGGATGGAGATGGTGACTAGATGTCTGCAAGTGGGGTCTTCTTCCCTTTGGAGCCATCTATCCTACTGTTGTGTTTGGATCTTATGGTTTGTGGCCCTATTCTTTTGTTTCTCAGGTTGTGGATGGTTGCTCGTGGGGGGATACTACAACTTTTCTCAGTCAAGGTTGTTGTTGTTGTCGTGACCCCTGTAGCTACTTTTCTTGCCCTGTTTTGGTTGAGTCCTCACCGCTTGTGGTGGATGGTGGTTGCTCTTACATGGAGCAGGGTTTCTTTTTTGGATAGCATGGGTTCCTTTCTGAGGTTTGGAGTAGCTTGGGTCATTTTGGCTTTTTGCTCTATTATTCTATTTTGGGTGGTTTCGGCTAGTTGTTTGCAGTCCCTTAGGTCTACTAGTTTTAGCAAGGCTTTATATGCTATGTTTTTCTTTTCTCTTGACTCTCTTGTTACGGGGGTCTTGTGTGGTGCTATTGTGCTTTGCTTCCTTGGTATTGATTGGTGGAATTTTGTGGTGTGTGGTTGTGGGGGTTCCTTTTCCTGTGAGGTGGATTGGTTGGAGGATTGGCCTATTCTTGGTCCTATTTGGTGTAATAGATGACTTGGGGGCTTTCTTTGCTGGCCTGTTTTCTAACTAGTTCCTTCTGGGTTTCCCTTAGCCCTTTTTTGTTGTCCTTTTAGTGGTGTTGTGGTGGTGTTTATTGTCTTGGGTGTGTAGTGGGTGCTCCTAGTTTCCCTTTTTTGGACTGGTGGTGCTTCCCTTGGGTTGGCTCTATGGAGTTTTGGCCTATCTTTGGCTCTGAATGGTGTGTTGGGGCAGCTTGGAGGCTTTATGGTTTGGTTGTCTCTCAGTGTCATTCTTGTTGGGGCTCCCTTTTCCCTCTTGGGCCCGGTTTGCTTCTGTTCTCCTTGGGCTTGGATCTTTGCTCGTTGTGGTATTTAGTCATGTTCTTTGGTGTGTAGATTGTGGTTTACCTATGGTTGGTTGGGTTATGTTTATGGTGTTATCTTTAGGCCCAGTTTTGTGCAATGCTTGAAGAGTTCCCTGCTTCCTCCTACCTATATTGATGTTAGGGCTGCCTTGGGATGTGGTGTCTTCCCTCCCCTATGATTTCACTTTTTGTTGAGATCTACAACTTGAGTCTCCTATTGAGAAGGAGATTGTTGCTTTTGAGGTGGATCCTTCTTCTATTGAGGTGGAGTTGGTAGTTGTAGTGTTTCTCGGTAGATATTCTCTCTTATGCTAGCTCTTATTGAGGCATTGCTTATGTGAGGAGAGTGGTGTTTTCAGAGGTTTTGGGTCTCATTCATCCTCTCTTTTAGAGGTGAGCCCCCTCCTCTTGAGGTGGAGGTTGGGTTGGTGTCCCTGATTTGAAGGTGTTGTTGGGAGGCTACTATTAGTAGATTGGTGGGATGATGTTGCAAAATTTTTGTTTATATGGGGATGTTTTCTTCCTCGGTTCAACCTTGTACTTCTCATATTAAGGTTGAGAATTTGGATGGGTTGTTTGCATTGATTGGGAACTTTGGTTTCCCTCATTTTAATGGTTCAGATGCGAGTTGTAGCTGCATGGAGAAGGATGGTGACTGGTCATTTGCTCTTTTGGGTTCAAAGTCCCTAAAAATTTTGGTTAAGGGTTTAATGTCCCTTCAAAACCTTTGGGTTTAAGGTCCCAGGTAAAACCCAATTGTATTTGGGTTGTATTACTATATTCATAGTGTTGTTGCTATCTGGTTGTTGATGGTATATGGTTTATCTTTGATGCAACATATTTTTCTTGGATAGGGTTGCGAGTCCCTCCAAAACCATTTTGTAATTGGTTTCAAGTCCTAGCAAAACCTATTTTTCCCCATATTCAAAAACTAATCATCAAAAGTAATGTAAAAATCTAGTATCTTAAATTACCTATGAAAATACTAACTTGAAGATAAATATCATCTCTATTAATGCATTAAATTTAAATAAATTGTAAATTCATTTGGTGAATGATCAATAATACATCTAGGGATATTTGACATTTAGATGTTTGACACTCTATGGAAAATGAGGAAGTTAATTTCAAATCATGAGATAATGCTTATATGTAAAATTATTCTAATGCCATAAATAAAATGGTTCAAGATAAGAAATTCTAATGGTCATATTACCAAATGGCAGGTTGTGATCTACATGACATTTTTGTTGGTTGCATGTGCTTTTTGTGCTCTCCATAGGGGGTGTTAAGATCTTTATTTTAGCGTAGGGGGTTTTTTGTAAGGTTTTTTGGGGGTGGTGGTAACTCTGGGAGGCATCATTTGGGGTGGAGAGGGTTCTCTTTGTAAGGGTCTTCTGATCCTTTTGTGGTTTCTTATTTGCATGCCTTGGGTAAGGTAGTTTTTTCTCTCATGTTTGCATTTCCTCTACTGGTGGTTCTCTTCTCAAACGGGGGTGTGTTCCATTCCTCATGGAGGGGCATATGCTAGTTGATAAGCCTAATCATGGTTTGTTTCTTCCTCAAGGAAGTTAGAAGTCTATGGATGTGGGTCACTAGGGTGAGGGTTTGATTGAGGAACAATGGCTTCTAACTTTAGAAAGTAAATGGGTGTTTGGAGCAATCTAGGGATCGACCGGTGCTTGTGATACAACCTGAATTTGTAGCGAAGGATGTGGAATACTTTTGTAACCATGTTTTGATTTGCAAGTTCATGGGGATGCGGGCTTCGTTTCCTTTTCTTGATTTGTGGATTCGTAAAAATTAGAAACCTGAAGGTGATTTTGATATCTTGTTGGCTACAAACAATTTTTTCATGGTGGATTTTTCTTGTGTTGCTGATAGAAATCGAGCTTTTGAGGGTGGACCATATTTTTATAATTAAGTGGGTTTATTCATTAAACCATGGCACATGGGGTTCAACTCTGTTGAGGAGCTTCCTTCTCGCATTCTGGTTTGGGTACGTCTCCCTCGTCTAGCTCTGGAGTGCTAGCGAAGCGATATTTTACAAATGATTGCTCTTCTGCTTGGTAAGCCTATTGGGCCCTCTCAACAAACCTTGATAGAAGGGTTCTTTCTTGTGCTCGTATTTGTGTTGAAATTGACTTGAATAACCCATTACCGGATTTTGTGGCCATGAGCATTGGAGAAAAATATTGGATCTAATAATTGGACTATGACGCACTACCTTTTAGGTGTCGATTGTGCCATGAGTATGGCCACTTGCAATGAATGTGTCCCAAAGCTTCTAGTACTGTTGGCTCAAATTTTGTTCCTCGTCAGTCTAACTCAAAGATGGACAAAGGTAAGTCCCCCGTGTAGGGGGGAGTGGTAGATAAAGATGGATTTGTGCCTATTAGACCCTGTAATAGGAACAGAGGCCAGAAGAGGGAAATCAAAGAAAGGCATGAAGAGTAATCCCTCAACAGGTTTGAAGCTTTAGAGGGTTTGGCTCAGGAAGAAGGGATTCCCTTTAACATGAAAATTGTAGATAGTTCTATTGGGGAGAAATGCTTGGAGGATTAGCCGATTGTTACTTCCAATGAGATCCCAACAGGGGGTCAAGGGAGCCAAGTGGATTTTGAAATCCCTACCTCAGTCTCTGGGGGTGGGGGAATTGGTATAGCACCAGACATAAACTTGGTATCAATTCCTTCTAGTTCTAGGACCATCATTGAAAAGGATACTAAGGAGTCTAGTAAAGGCAAGACCTTTTCTTCAACTTTGGGTCTCCATCAAAAACCCTTCAAAAAGGGGGCTCCGGAGAAGACTTTTAAAGTTGGAAGGAAGAAGGATCAAGAAAAGGTTAAGCTAATTATGGAGACTTTGGTTGAGTCTGGCTCGGTGAGAACTATTGATTCTCACTTCTCCCAACCACAAAGATGATTGTACAATCTTGGAATGTGAGGGGTATGAATAGCATTCCTAGACAAAAGGTTACTTGTGAGTTGATCAGTGTTCACTCTCCTGATTTGGTTTTCATCAGGAGACTAAGTTGTATGTTGATGGTATGTTGAATTTGGTCCCTAAAATCTAGGGTAGAGGTCTTTGTCAATGTGTTGGAGCACAAGGTAGCTCAGGGGGTATTGCCCGCTTATGGGACCCATGCAAGGTCATTCCCCTTTGGTGGATTTCTAGCAGAAGCTCTATTTCCCTTGCTACTTCCAGTTTGGAGTCAAGTGAGAGATTTCTTATTACTAATCTTTATGCTCCACTTGTGGTCTCAAATTAGATTTTTGTGTTCCTTGAAGCCTTTTCTCCCTTGGATTATTACAGGTGATTTTAATGTGATATTGTCTCTAGATGAGAAAAGGGATGGAACTTTCCACTTGGATGCCTCCTCTAACCTCATGAGGAACAATGTGGCTTCTATGAACTTGGTGGATATCAAACCCTTGAATGGGGTGTTTACTTGGAATAATAGGAGGATTGGGGATGATGCCATTTCTGAAAGGTTAGATAGGTTCCTGGTGTCCAGTTTCTAGGTTGGTGACAGATGGGTGACCAGTTCTGATATTATGGACTGGCGGGGCTTAGATCATTGGCCAATCAAACTTTTTGCCTATTTAGTGAGGTCTACTATAAGACATTCTTTTAAATTTCAACTCATGTGGCTTCGGGAGGCATCTCTCTAGGACCTAGTCGCTAGATGGTGGAGGGATGGCAAGCCAACTTTTGGAATTGCTACGTATTGCTTTACAAAGAAGCTTGAATATGTCAAATATAGCCTGAAATGTTGGAACATACATCATTTTGGTAATGTTTTCCAAGCTAAAAGAGCTGCCCAGGAGCACTTGGATCCATCACTCAGTAAATTCATGATCAGGGGCTTACTGAGGAGTTGAGATTGCTTGAGGTTGTGACTGTAAAGGAGGTGGAGGAATGGGAGCTACAAGAGGAAATGTTTTGGAAGCAAAAGTATCGTATTGATTGGTTGTAGGAGGGGATAGGAATACTTCCTTCTTCCACAACTCAGTTAAAGACAGAAGGCAGGGAAACATTATAACTTCTTTGAAATCCTCAGTTGGGGACCCTCTTCGATCTTCGGTTGAAATCTCTAAGGAGGTTGTTCGATACTTCTCTACTCTTTTCCATGAGGATTCAATTCCTGCCATTGAGGATGAAGATGCAATCCTATCTTGTATTCCTCCTTTGGTGACTGAGGAAATAAACAGCTCTCTCCTCAAGCCAATCACTTTGGTGAAATTAGAAGATGTTATATGTTTCAGATGAAGAAAGGTAAAGCACCTAGTCCTGATGGGTTTCCAGTGGATTTCTTTCAATATTTTTGGGAGGCTATCAAGCTTGACCTTCTCAAGGTTGTCCAGGAATCTCATAAGAATAGGCAAATGTTCAAAGCTTTTAATGCCACCTTCTTGGTTCTCATCCCTAAGCATGAGGGTGTTGATTCTTTGGACCTCTTTAGGCCCATTTCCCTTTGCAATGTTGTGTACAAAATCATCACGAACTTGATTGTTGAGCACTTGAAGCCATGGTTGGATAGGTTGATCTCTAAGGAACAGGGAGGGTTTGTGGTTGGTAGGCAAATTCTAGATGGGGTGGTCATTGCTGCAAAGGTTGTGTACTCTATGGCCTCATCCAAGGAAAAGGCTATGTTCATTAAGCTTGACATGATGAACACCTATGACTGTGTCAAATGGGATTTTCTCACCAAGATTTTGAGAGTGTTTAGATTTGGAAATGATTGAGTTGATTGGGTTTTGAGTTGTGTCATGACTTCTTCCTTTTTTGTGCTCATCAATGGTGATCCTTTTGAACTTTTTAGGGAATCCAAGGGCCTTGGGTAGGGAGATCCTCTATCTCCATACATGTTCATTTTGATGGTGGAAGCACTTGGGAGATTCTTGAAATATCAAGTGGAGCTTGGCTTGATTCAGGGCTGCCGGTGGGACAATAATCTCTCCCCCTAGTCCCATCTCCAATTTGTGGATGACACAGAGCTTATGGGCATGGCTAGAGTAGAGGAAATGGTCAATATAAGGAGGGATCCAGATTGTTATTTGGTGGCTTCGGGTCAAAGTATTAATAAAGACAAGTCTTTTATTTACTTCTTTAACACTCCTAACCTCATTCAGCAAAGGATTGCAAGAATTCTCAGGTTTTAGGTTGGCTCTCTCCTGTTTGTCTACCTTGGTATTCCTCTTGTTATCCGCTCCTTACCTTGAGTGCTCTAGTAGGATTTTATTGAGAAGTTTACAAATAAGGTTAGTCATTGGACGTTCAGATGGTTCTCTACTATAGGGAGAGTGACTCTTTTGCAATCTGTGGTACATGCTCTCCTTGTGTATAGGTGCTTTGTTCTAGTTGCTCTTGCTAGTTTTGTGAAGGACTTTGAGGCCTTCTGTCAATAATTTCTTTGGTCTAGAAATCTTCTTTCACAAAAGTGTAGTTTGGTCAAGTGGGATGTTGTATTTTTGTTTGAAGTAGGAGGGTGGTCTCAGGCTTCATCAAGCTGATTTGACTAGGAAATCTTTGGCCGCTAAGCTTTATTGGAGGTGGTGTTCTCTACATCAACTAACTTGGGCTAATATCCTCGCCTCAAAATACCTTGGGGTTGTGGATGGAGCAGATGTTCCCAGGTACTCTCTCACAGGGAAAGGATCTATGGTTTGGAGCACCCTCAAGAGGGGAGCCAAGTTGATTAAGCAAGGTTTGTTCTGGATTTGTAATAGGGGTTTAGAGGCTCTCTTCTAGTTTGATTCCTAGGATGGAAATCTCCCTATTATGTCTATTCATCCTCATCTGTAGGACCTGAGTAGGCATTTTTTGGATGTAGGATGGTCTCATGTGGTTGATTTCAAGTCTCTTTAGGTTTTGGATCGGGCTTTGGTGTGCAGATGGAAAGACCCAAATGAGTGACCGCATGGAGGTACAGAGGAGGATCATAAGGAGCTTGCTTACATCTTGGTTGGTAAGGTTTGTAGCTCCCTCCAGGAGAGGGATGTCTTGGCTTGGGGTGGAGACTAGAAAGGAAAATTTACTATGGCCTTTGGGTACAGGGTTCTTGATGAACAATTGTTTGGATGCACAAGGGTTACCTAGTGGAAGCATATTTGGAACAAGTTCTCTTGACCCAAGTGTAATTTTTTCTCTTGGTTGGTGATTTATAAAAGATGCCTAACCTGGGAGAATCTTTGGAAGTGGGGCTTTCAAGGCCCTTCATTATGTGTTCTATGTGCTAACTGTGAGGAGAGTACTTCCCATCTCTTCTTCTAATGCCCTTTTGTTAGGGCACTCTGGCATTTCTAGTGGGGTCTCTGGATTCAGTCGTATTGGCATGCTTCTTCTTTTGAGGACTTTTGTAGTAGGCTAGGGAGTTCTACAGCTAAGACTTCATTTTTTCATACTGCCTAGCTAATTGGTCCTAGTTTCATCATTTGGAAAATTTGGTTGGAGTGTAAGCAAGATTTTCTTGGATAAGAAGCTTCAAGTGATGTAGGTCTAGACGAGGATATTGGGAGCTCTACAGGAGACTTTGGCGGCTAGGTGTGACCTCTCTGTCCCAGTGGACCCTAGGGATATGAGGATTGTTCAGAGTTTGGGTCTCTCTTGTTGCGCCAAGGATGGGAGGAGGCCTAGATTTGGTAGAAGTGTTAGAGAGAAGGTTCAAAGAGATGGCCACCAGATGCCTCCACCTTTGGGGGTGCTGAAGATAAATATAGATGGGTCTTCTAGAGGTAATCTTGGCCATGTTGGGATTGGGGGCATTGGTAGGGACTCCTTTGGAGTTGTTGTGTTCTTCTTTTCTGAGCATTGTGGCCTTCACTCTAATAACTTCATGGAGGCCTTGGATATTCTCTCGGCTTTGAAGAGGGCTTGTGCTCTTGGTTGGAAAGGGATAATTTGCGAGTCTGATTCCCAGATTATAATTGACTTATTGGAGAAGTGACATTTAGAGGATGTTAACTAACAGTTGGCGGGTGTGGTTAGACAGATCATCTCCCTAGGGGAGTCCTTGGACTCTATCACCTTTCACTATATCCCTAAGGAGTGGAATAAGGTGGCAAATGGTTTGGCTAAATGGGCTTCAGAGCAGAGGGGCACCTAGAAAGTGGATGATTAGAATGTTCTTTCGGATGGTCTTTCCAGGGATCTTGAGGACTTGGTTACAGAGGATATGAGAGATGTACTAGGTGTTGCTTGATGTTTTTGGTTCTGGCCTCTATTGGGTGGCTTGTTTCTCTTGGCTTTGTACTGCTTTCTTGATTCAATAAAGTTTTTACCCTCTTTTTATTTTAAAAAAATGGTCATATTACCAAATAAATTCAATTATTGTAATACAATGCTCACAAGAACTGTAGACATGTTACTCAACTATATGTTATTGTACTACTACTACTAAGGTATTGCCAAAGGTTAAAATACTAGTCTTGAATATAGCTAAATAAGTAGGTTTCATTTGCATGATGACCTTTATCAATAGAGTTATTAGGCATAGGGAGGAAGAACCAATAACATATCCATTGTGAAATCAAAGCGAGGAATGTGAGAATAAGAGATAATAAAGTAACCCAATATCTAACGTGATGAATAATACATAGAAACATTATAGTTAAAGTTTTAAAAAGATTACAATAAATAATAATAATATAAATATAAAGGGTTTAATAATTCTAAACCTAAATAGCTTTCTATATCAAAGATTTGTATTTAATACATGAGTGCATGTGAGAGATTAATGTAACCCTATGGTTATGTAGAAGAAAACCCCCAAATAGAAAATATTATAATTGATAACGAAGGGGTCAAATCTAATTGATAATTTTGGTCAACATGCATGCAAAGCTATGGAAGTGTATACCAAACATAGTTTGCTTAAAAAAGGTCTCAAGATATAGACGTGCATGTTGATTGTGAATGCATAGACATGCATGCAAAGCATGGGAACATAGACAAGGTGTTTGAACTATTTTAAGCAATGGGATCTCATTCCATGCAATGATTGCAGGTCATGCAAGAAATGGATTCATTGAAAAGGCTTTAAAAACTCATGAAAATAAAATTAGTAGGCTTTAAAAACTTTAAAGAAAATAGTAGTTGAAAATTTTGTGCCCCCATGCTCTGTCCTCCATTGCTAAGCAGTATGCACCTTTCTATGGAAGATTATAGGATGTGCATAAAATGGACTCGTTGGTATGGCTTGAAAAGATTTAAAACAAATGCTATTGATATGTATAAAGCCAAATTACTCAACCTTTACTAGCATCTTCCCTGTCGTGCTAAGATAGGAGCTTTAGAACAAGAGGCCATAAAAGAATAAATGGATTTTTTCAGATATTTTAGTTGCAACTGCCTTTTATACATGCGAAATGTGAAAACAAAGATAAGGGGTTTAGAAAGATATCTCAACAAATGGATAATATGAAATCCACACATGTTTTAGTAGGCATGCACGCAACCCGTACCATGTAGAAAGATAAATCTATGGGTGTAAAGCTAAACCTACACCATGTAAGAAAGAATTTATTTCAATGATTTTAGATGAATGCAATGCGAGGGAATGGTAGAAGTTGTCTTAGATATGCATGCAACAAAACACACAAAAGACCTATGCATGATGTTAAATTCAGATATGCCCAAAGTTTTGATAAATTTAAGAACTATCAAATAGTAAAACTAAATTGTCACCATTTATTGTAAGAAAATAACGCAACTACAAGAGCTTTTGCTTTCTAAAGGATTCATTGAAAGTATTTTCATGTGCCCTCCCCAAGAAGCCGATAGTAAAAACGTGGCTCCTAATAGAAATCCAAGCGACTACTCTATTCTTTATATATAGTTTTTATCTCGTGTAAGACACAAAAAAAAAACCATGAATAAGAAAAAATGTGAGTGTCATTCCTTGTAACTGACGTGTAGATCAAATTTCTACACCAAACATTCATACTTAGTGCGTTGTTGATTTCAATATGTTCGATATTCTCTATCTTTTATCCGCTTCTCTTTGTTCTGAGCAGAGTGTTCTATATAGCCAATGATAAGATCAAAAGAAAACCTTTCTAAGATTCAACCCTTAGATTGAGTATTCTGCTCCTTCCACAAGCATCTTTAAGAGAGAAGACAAATCGGGTATTGGATCTTCTGGGAGGCAGTACTGCGGTTAATGATAAAACCACAACAATAGAAAAGCCAAATGGTTCTACCAGGCCTGTTATTGTCGAGATGTCAAATTTAATAGCCACAGGAAAAAGGACCTGCTTGCAACTAAAGATCCTTCACGAGTAAAACTTAATGAAACTGCAACGTCACCTATGGTAGACTTATTGGGAGATAATATTCAATCTGTTACAGAGGGAAGAAACCCTATATGTAAAGGAAATGACCCTTTGCTGGCTTGTCTATTCACACCCGTGGAGTGAGAGTTCAGAATTCATCCTCCTTTTTTGTCATATCAATATGCTTACCATGTTCTCTTTGCTCCCCACTTATTCCATTAATTGCATCCTCCATCACCAAAAGATCCAAAAGTGATGAGCAAGAAGAAAAGGAATCAACACAACCCATGATACCCACCACCTTTCTATTCATTAATGCATTCTTTAAAACTTTTCATGCAAGGATCAATATTCGATTGGCTAAAGCATCTTGTTCTAGGCAAGAGGTCACGAGGTCTAGTCTCCCCACCGTACCCGTGGTACAAGAGGGTGTGTCATGCTAGTGTCACCGGTCACGTGAAAAAAGTTTATCAGGTGCACTACAATTTATAAGGGGGCACCTACCCGTTGCCGATTCCTACAGTCTAAAAAAAATAGGGGCTTTTATTTTACCAACCAAACAATAATAACTTTTTTAAAGAAAAAACAATAAATAAAATCCTTTATTTTTCCTAACAAAACACCATAGCATACTCATCCATGAGGCATAGTCACCATTTAAATCAAGACGCACAAATGATGTAATGAGAAAGCTCATATACAATCATAATTACGCAATGCACCACATTAATATACTAACCATGAAATTAAACTTTAATATTTATGTAATAATTTAATTACCAATATGCAAAAAATAGGGTCGTGACACCTAGTTACTTTAACAACCACCTAATTGTCTCTGGACAACCTATACCCAAACTTGTCAAAAAGCCACATGCACTCTAAAATAATTCAAATTTGATACAAAAATTAAATTTCTTATAAAAGTCTTAGAATATACAAAAAATCATCAAGATTTTTAACTCTTCCATCACTGAACACAACTTTACCTTTCCCTTACCAACAATACATTTAGTGTTTTGATCACGAAGGAAAACTTCTCCTTCATCATAAGTTGAATATGTATAAAACCACTCCCTATGAGGAGACATATGGTAAGAGCAACCTAAATCAATAAGCCAAACATCATTACTAATAACATTAGCTAAAATAAACAAAGCATCATTATCACTATCATTTGAGAGCTTTTTTATGAAGGAAACTATACTCCTTTTCTTGCTCTTGAATTCCTTCTTCACATGGCCCCATTTCTCTAAATTCCAACACTTTACTTTACTCTTCCTAGGGGTTTAGAACATCCTTTTGACTTATCCTTCTTTTTTTCCTCTTTAGGCCGGCCTTTCATTTTGGACCTTCCTCACACATGCAAGGCATCTTAGGAGCTAATATTCATGAAATTTCATCTCATTTATTTTGAGAGAAGTGTAGTAATGAGATTATCTATGTTTGGCTCTACACCACTACCACTGATAGCAACAATTAAATTTTCCCAAGATTTGAGTCAAAAACAAAGTAACAAGATGCATTTATCTTCCTCTTCTAACTTAACATCTACAAATACAAGATTACTTAAAACCAAATTAAAATTATTTAAATTATCTACAATATAATCACCATATTTCATTTTTAATGAATATAATTGTCTTTTGCTCGATACAAATTATATTGGTAAGACTTTTGGTTTGATAAATATCACTTATCCTCTTCCACAACTTGTATGTGATAGTTTTCATATAAACATTCAAGAGGACAAAATCTACAAGACACAACCATATGGTACCCCGTGCCTTCTTGCCAAGCTTCAACCAATCTTCAACAAATATTCCAAATGGTTTCTTTTCATTGGAAACTACCAACCACTAGTCTCTTTCTTCTAGGAGATAGATTCCATCTCCAACTTCCACATCTCATACCAAATCCATTGAACTTCTCAATATCTAGATGGGAGGTGGAAGCCATGGTATACAATATTCTTTACAAATCCATAAAATCCTCAATGCAAAACTCTCTCTCTATAGAATCATTTGATCTGATATCAAATGTTGGAAATCAAAGTGAAGCTACTGCAATATTAAATTAAACAAAGTGTATTCAAATATAAATTTTGATTTCCAAGATTACCCATGACAATATTTATGTGATTAGCACATTCAACAATAATAATATGAAGAAATAAACACACAACAAGTGACACAGTATTTATGTGGAGAAACCCTTTCAGGAAAAAACTCCACACCCAAAGAGATCCAATGCTTGTATTAATCCTTCAAAAAAGTTTACATCAACACAACTTTTCTCTCTAAATTTTCACAGTACTTCATTACTTCTCCAACCTGCAAAACATGATATGAAACTACTAACCAAAGGCACCAATTTATAGAAGAGCTAAAAGTGAGAATACCACTATAGTATCTCAAAAAAAATGATAAAACCACATGGGAAAACCATACACCTCCCTTAGTGGCTAAATTGGAAACATAGTTGTAAGGTGCGGGGACCAATCACACCAAGGCTCCAAGTCATGGAGAGCTGAGAACGGAGGGCTGCCATAACTTACCTAAAGCTAAGCGCATGTTTTAGGTCAAGGATAGAGAATAAAGAGCACTCTTAAGTGCTTATGTCACTCTACTGATCTGAATGTTTGGATGGGGCTAAATGAGTCAGTTTCTAGAACCCAAACTGTACCTCGGATAGCTAAGGATAGCAGCACGGGTTAGGGATGACAATGCGGCATGTTGGCATCTCTCTGGGGTATTGGCGTCCATTGGCCAAAAAGTGTAAAAGTACAATATGAAGTACAAAAAAAAACTACTAACAGTCTAGCTAATGAATGTTAATGTACTAAATAGAATGATGAATAACAGAATATGAGAAATAACTATGAAGGTGATAAAGAAGACAATTAAAGAAAAGGTGAAGAAGTCCAACTCACAGAGAGTCCAGTTCGCCAACAAGCTCCACACACATGTACACCTACACACAACCAAGAGAGGAAAAATGTTGGGGTTGTATAGGGGTTGCCTTAGTCAAACCCTCGCTTTGGTGTTTCCACCTCCATGGACAACCAGGTATATAAAGAGAAATAGAAATATGATAAAGGAAATGTTGGAAAAGAGAATATTGAACACTATAAAAAACACAATGGTACTCTATCAAACCACAATGAAAGAAGGATAGTGAAGCAATACCACCTCCACCCAAAGGCACTCAAGGCCAATGAAGGGAGAATGCAAGACTACAAGCTTGGTAAAGTCGACACGGCTGCAATAGTGACGAAGGAGGTCTCACAAGACACCAAACCCACAGCTTCTATGGTAGCACAACACATTCTTGATGAAGTTGATGGAGCAAAAATTTTCCAAGCAATGCTTAAGAGATCAAGCTAGCTGTGTAGAGTTGTTTGAGAGATTGTAGAAGATGGAATGAATTGCTAAAGAAAGAAGAAGTGATAGTGAAAAAAATCCATTTGAAGATGGAAAGGGAGGAAAAGAGCCATTTTTAGGCTAGATGGTCGATATAGAGGCATTATGCTTCATCCTCGATGTGGAACGTAACTTCCTTGCAAATTCCAAAGGTGGGAATCTGTCAAGGATGGCAATGCACCACGCAGACATCTATGCATTTTGCACGCGTCCTGAACAAAAATTCCCCCATTGACACAAAGGACAAGCACCAAGTGGATACATTGTGGATGGGTGATGTGGAATTTCTTAGTTGGGTTTGGTTTTCTAAGGTGGAGGGATGCAAAAGGGGAATTTACAAAAGAGGTGCAAATTCACTCCTATATATTTTTCCCCCACTTTAGTGAGCATGAGTGTCACTGAGTGTTTGCTAAAGTAGATCAAAGAGTTTAGAAATGTATACCTGAATCGTTGAGGAAGCATACCACAATCTAGCGAGCTCAAAAGTGTAAGATAGCCAAAGAACTCCATAGGTACTCTCTCTTGAGGTGGTTCGAACAAAGGACTCCATAGATCCTCTGAACTACAAAGTTGAACAGAGTACACCGAAGGTCCACAAACCATAGATGGAAAAATCTTGTAGGATGCAAGTGCTTCATGGATCCTCATACCTACAAAGAAGGCACCCTAGGTATTCTCTCCTAAAGGAAACATAGTGTAGGGGGACTCCGCAGAGTCAGATTGGAAAGTAGCTTGACAAGTGCACCTACAAAGCAACATGTTAATCTATAGATAAAACATATTAGAAAACAAAAAGCAGCCATGCAAGTAAGCAAGCAGACAATTGAGAATTGAAAGAATATTTTTCAAAGGGGTCCCTCAGGAACCCTTCAAAAGAAAAGGGGTCCACTCAAGGGACACACTACTTGAGAATGTAAGAGTATTTTTCGCAAATCAATTCAACATCAAGGAATCCTTTCGAAAGATGTTCACTTCATCAAGGAATTTGAAAGGAAGAAAATGCCCCCTTGCAAGGGGAAGGTCAAGGCTTTTCCCATAAGAAAAGTTGCTCCCTTCTCAGAGGAAAGTTCAAGTTCTTTTTTTACGCACCCATGACAAAGGAAACACACCCCACTAGGGGTCCTTGTTGAGAATGCAATTTTTGAAAATTGTTTTGAAAAGATTTTAGAGAAAAGATTTGTTGGTCACTGAATGCGTTTTCTAAGAATTGGAGTGACATGATTGCATGATAGCCCCCCCTTAGAATGGTGCGTGTTGAATGTAAAGGTGCATGACATCCTAAGGAGAAAAATGCAAGAATGAAAAAGAGATGTTGTGGCCTATAGAACATAACAAGATGTAACTGTGGTAATGTTGTTGCACACGCGAGGGAAAACACATGAGCACCACAACATCACAAAGCAAGCATGAAAAATAAGAGAACAATGATGTAAAAGAGACAATAACATCACGAACAAGGGACACAGGGGCAATCTAATATTTTGGGGTCAAAGTTGTTCATAAATATATATATATATATATATATATATATATAAGTATAATAATAGTATATAGATGAACTATCATCAACCCCCTACTATATCAGATCATATGAAGAATGCACAAGAAGACAAAATAAAAATAAAAGTAAAAAATTGGGTCAACATGGAAGGGAAGTCTAAATGCCCCCAACACTTTGCATTGTCCCCAATTGTTGAAAATAAATACACATAATAGAGGAAGAATGATGCAACAAATAGAGGAATTTGTACGACACAAAAAACACTCCTATATCCAACCACCTACAAGGGTGACAAGGGTCATCTATCAACACATAACGCAAGCACGGAGGAACACAAACACATACACACAATCTACTCTATAGATAAAAAAAGAGGCACCCCCTAGCCCTCATCAACAATAGGTCATCAACTTCCCAATCTAGATCATTGTATGGGGAAGGCAGACGAACCTGCAAGGGAGAAATATCAAGGGGGAACCCTCTGACCTCTCTATAACAAGAGCCAAGGAAGGAGACTCTTTGAGATATCCTTTGTTCAATTCATGTGGGGTGAAGGTCAGCCACTTTGTGAAGATCCCTGAAAGGGTTCGAACCTCATCCAAAGAATTAAACATGCACTTCATAGGAGTGCCATGTGTTAACTCAATGGGCGAGGGAGGTGATGCCTGGGATTCACTGTTAGGCTCACCGAGAGACTCGGAGAAGTTACAAACTCTAAGGACACTAAAACTTCCTCTATCACTAGGACGACACATGCTAATGCAGAACCATCTTCTAAACAAGGTGAACTCCTCTTTTGACCCCTTTTACTAACAGGGACATCCTCCACCTTCCACTTGGTCGAAGGATGTGAGACCCCCACATGCAAGGCAGAAGGCACAAATGACGAGAAGATTGCAACGGACACCACCAAGGTGTTCAGCATGTCCACAAGCTTCAAAAATGGTGGGATGTCTAGGAGGGACATCAAAAGAGGCAACTCAACCAAAGGAGCAATAAACACCTACATATTTTTCTAGTGAGGGTTGTTTATGCTGGCAGCAAGAGCCAAAAGAAACACCGAGGTTGATGGAATTGAAGCAGAGGAGACAGGAGAGGAAGACGTAGTGGAAGGTGTCAAAGCAAGAACCACTGACTCCCCATCCTTCCTCTGTAAAGCAGCTTGCTAAACGGCGAGAGTCTTTCGCTAATGCTTGCACTCATGCGCAAGTCAGTTCCTGTGACTTCGAGAACTAGAGGTTGGGAGGTGAGATGGAATAAAGGGCTCATGCTCGGCCATCAGAGTGTCCATCATGGTTGTCTCTGGTAGAGGGAGAGACTCCTGGATGGGAAAAAGAGGGAGAGGTTGAGAGGAGGTTGGAACAACAGTAGGGGGAATAGGCTCTAATGCCTCATTGGTAGGCCTCTTCCCCTTCATTTCCTTGGGGTAGGAATGGTAGGAGGTCGTGGAGGCCCAGAAATAGAAGACTCCCCATGGGAGACCCTGTTGGTATGTGGCAACTGATCATGCTATATTGTATAGCCCATAGTATACTATATAACGAAAATTTTGATTTTGTAGAACCCAAAAATCTAGAAGCTTCTAAGCTTGATAAAAAGGGGTTTGGATGGGTGTTACAGTATGATGAAAAATGCGATTATTCGCAAGATTGTAATAGGTTTTTTGCACTAGATAATAAAGTATTGGATGGTTGTGGTTTGGTGGATGTATCCCAGATTGGGTAAACCACGTTCAATTCTCTATGTTATAATTTTGTGTGTTTTAGTTTCTCTGTTTATTAATTAAATCTGTATTTAATTGTTAGATATCTGCCATTTCTAACCCAAACAAGTGGTATCAGATCAGGTTGTGTTTCGATTATTGTCTGTAGGAAGGTCTCACGATTGAGTGGGAGTCTCACAGTTGAGTGGGAGCAATGGCAGATGAGGGTAAGAAGGTTGAGAAGTTTAATGGGTAGAACTATCAGTTATGGAAGATGTAGATGGAGGACTATCTCTATCAAAAGGATTTATGGCGGCCATTGGAAGGGAAAACCAAGAAACCCACAGCAATGTCTGATGAGGACTGGGAGATTTTGGATAGAAAGGCTCTTGGTAGTATTCGTTTATGCCTGGCACAATCGATGGCATTCAATATTACAACAGCAAAGACAACTCAAGAGTTGATGGAAACCCTAGCGAAGTTATATGAAAAGCCTTCGGCTTCAAATAAGGTATTTCTTATGAAGCATTTATTTAATATGAAATTTGTAGAAGGTGGGTCAATTATTGATCATTTAAATGAGTTTAATACAATCACCAGTCAATTAACTTCTATAAAAGTAAACTTAGATGAAGAAGTTAGGGCTCTTTTGATTTTGTGTTCTTTGCCTGAAAGTTGGAATAGCTTGGTAATGGTTGTTAGCAATTTTTTTTCTAGTTCGAATACATTGAAATTTGATGATGTTGTTGGTGTTATTTTGAGCGAGGAAATTCGTAGGAAAAGCTCAAATGGAACATCCACATCAGGCAGTGTTTTGAATGCAGAAAGTAGGGGCAAAACAAAGGAGAGAGGAAACAATTATGGAAATCATGGGAAGTCACAAGGAAAATCAAATGACAGAAAGTCCCAATCTAGAGACAAGAGGGATTGATGGTACTATGGTAAGCTGGGTCATTTAAAGAAAGATTATTGGTCTCAGAAAAATAAAGGAGACAAAAATGAAGTAAAGAGACAAATGTAGTAAGTAATAAATCTAATGAGGATGCTTTGATTCTTTCCCTTGATAATGTTGATGATTCTTGGGTGTTAGATTCAGGGGCTTCATTTCATGCTACCCCCCATAGAAGTTATTTTCTTGATTATGTCCAAGGGGATTTTGGGCTAGTTTATTTAGGAGATAATGAACCCTGTCAGATTGTTGGAAAGGGAAGAATTAGGATTAAGTTTTAGAATGGGAATCATTGGCTATTACATGAGGTAAGGCGTGTTCCAAAGTTAAGCAGAAATTTAATTTCAGCAGGGCATCTAGATGATGAAGGTTGTGTTGTTACATTTAGTGATAAAAATTGGAAGGTCACAAAGGCTAGCAAAAGGTGTGAAAGTAGGCACCTTATATCTTTGTACAGGTCATATTGTTCCTTCTACTTTAATTGTTACAAAAAAAGGTCAATGTTCAGGAACAGTTGTTGCAGTTCAGCAGGTAGAAGATCATATAGTTGCTGTGGACTCTGAATCAGCACTGTGGCATAATAGACTTGGGCATATGAGTGTAAAAGGTATGAAAGTACTTCATTCAAATAATGTTTTACCAGGTCTAAAATGTGTAAAAGTAAACTTTAATACAGTCACCAGTCAATTAACTTCTATAAAAGTAAACTTTGATGAAGAAGTTAGGGCTCTTTTGATTTTGTGTTTTTTGCCTAAAAGCTGGAATAGCTTGGTAATGGTTGTTAGCAATTTTGTTCTAGTTTGAATACATTGAAATTTGATGATGTTGTTGGTGTTATTTTGAGCGAGGAAATTCGTAGGAAAAGCTTAGGTGGAACATCCACATCAGGCAGTGTTTTGAATGCAGAAAGCAAGGGCAAAACAAAGGAGAGAGGAAACAATTCTGGAAATCGTGGGAAGTCACAGGAAAATCAAATGACAGAAAGTCCCAATCTAGAGACAAGAGGGATTGTTGGTACTGTGGTAAGTTGGGTCATTTAAAGAAATATTTTGGTCTCAGAAAAATAAAGGAGACAAAAATGAAGGAAGTAAAGAGACAAATGTGGTAAGTAATAAATCTGATGAGGATGCTTTGATTCTTTCCCTTGATAATGTTGATGATTCTTGGGTGTTAGATTCAGGGGCTTCATTTCATGCTACCCCCCATAGAAGTTATTTTCTTGATTATGTCCAAGGGGATTTTGGGCTAGTTTATTTAGGAGATAATGAACCCTGTCAGATTGTTGGAAAGGGAAGAATTAGGATTAAGTTTTAGAATGGGAATCATTGGCTATTACATGAGGTAAGGCGTGTTCCAAAGTTAAGCAGAAATTTAATTTCAGCAGGGCATCTAGATGATGAAGGTTGTGTTGTTACATTTAGTGATAAAAATTGGAAGGTCACAAAGGCTAGCAAAAGGTGTGAAAGTAGGCACCTTATATCTTTGTACAGGTCATATTGTTCCTTCTACTTTAATTGTTACAAAAAAAGGTCAATGTTCAGGAACAGTTGTTGCAGTTCAGTAGCTAGAAGATCATACAGTTGATGTGGACTTTGAATCAACACTGTGGCATAATAGACTTGGGCATATGAGTGCAAAAGATATGAAATTACTTCATTCAAATAATGTTTTACCAGGTCTAAAATGTGTTAATATGGATTTCTATGAAAGTTGTGTGTATGGAAAACAAAAGAGAGTAAGTTTTCTCAAGGATGGGAAGCAAAAGAAAGATGAGAAATCTGAGCTTGCGCATACAGATGTATGGGGACCAGCTCAAGTATCTTCTCTCGGTGGCTCTCTATATTGTGTTACATGCATTGATGATGCAACTAGGAAGGTATGGATTTATTTCCTTAGGAAAAAATCTAATGTATTTGAAACTTTTAAAAAATGGATAAGCTTGGTTGAAAATGAGACGGGTAAAAAGATAAAATGTCTCAGATCGGATAATGGTGTTGAGTATTGCAGCAAAGAGTTTAAATATCATTGTTCCTCTAATGGTATTCGTAGGCAAAAAATGGTTCCAAGAACTCCACAGGAAAATGGAGTGGTTGAGCGCATGAATAGAACAATAATGGAGTGTGCATGAACTATGAGATTGCATGTTGGGTTGCCTTTGAAAATGTGGGTAGAGACTGTAAACACTGTTGTTTATCTAATTAATAGAGGTCCCTCTAATCCTTTTGGTTGTGGTATTCCAGAGGAAGCATGGAAAGGTAAGAAGGTGAGTTATTCTTTTCTCAAAACCTTCGGTTGTGAAGCATTTGCACATGTAAATTCTGAAAATAGAACCAAGCTTGATGCAAAATCAAAGAAATGTATATTTGTTGGATATGGCATTGATGAATTTGGTTATAGGCTTTGGGATTTTGAAAATCAATAAATTGTGAGAAGCAGGGATGTGATATTCAATGAGAAAGTGTTGTACAAAGATCTGTTGTTGCAACATGAGAAGAAAGAAAATGATTATGTAGTGTTGGATGATACTCCAAACAATGATGTTTCAGTGGTTCTTCATGCTGGGCAACAATAGCAACAACAAATACCACAAACTTCTATTAGACGATCTTCAAAGATAAGTAGACCTCCAAAAAGATTATCTCCCTCTTTGTATACTATTTTGTTAACTGATGTTGGTGAACCAGAATATTATGATGAAGCTATGCAAGTGGATACCAAGGTTCAGTGGGAGCATGGAATGGAAGAAGAAATGGACTCCTTGCTGAAAAATTGTTGGAAATAGGTTGCCATTCAATTGCAAATCCTAAACATTAATTATTTCATGTATCTCCTAGATTCTTGGAATGTGTTCAACAACACTAAGATTAAGATGAGATTAATATTTGATGAAATAATCATGATTATTGACATTTGTAATTAATTATGAATGTAAGAAGCATGTGAGGGTGTCCATAGTGAGTTCCTAAATAACAGGGACACATGGGACACTCACATGGTAAGGTGACACTCACCTTGTGTTCAGTTAACTATACGGATTAACAGTTAACACTTCTGATTGCATGAAAAGATCCTAGGAGTTAGGATTTGATGTTTACATGTTTTATGCTTAGTTCAGTTCAATTCAGATCAGTTCAGTTTAGTTCAGTTCAGTTTAGTTCAGTTCAGTTCAGTTCAGAATCAGTTTCGTTAAGTTCAGTTCAATTCAGTTCAGTTCAGTTCAGTTCAGTTCAGTTCAGTTAAGGTTCAGTTATCTTCAGTTGCATGCATGTTGGTTATTTTGAGTTGCATGTAGTTAGCTTTAGTTAACTTGGAATGCATGGATAATAACTTGATTTGTATGATAGATAACAGGGACTACCTCCAGTTAACAGGGGATAACCATTCTTGCATGAATGGTGTTGAGTAAATGTCTTAGTTAACTATAAAGCACTTGAAGCCAACTTGGGCACCCAATATGTTTTATTGGATTTACCTCTCATGCATGATAAGCTATTTCTGAAGGCTCAGTTAAGAAGGGTTACTTAAGGGTGCCAACTTTGAGGAAGAGCTTTGGAATTATCACCGAAGTGAAGGAGAAGTTGTAGCTTTAGTTTGGGACACTCAAATGCATGAAGCACAAGTTGTAAGCTTTAGTCTTCACTGAATAACTCAACTTGAAGGAATATGGCGTATCTTTTCAAGGGCTTGATCTTATGCATTGTAATTATCGCCATTTGATTATTACAAGGTTGCATATTATCTCTATATCTCATTCAAGTTGAATAGAGTTTTCATAATTGTTATTGCAGGTGTGAAGAAGATTGGTAAAGATAGAAGAAGCATTCTCAAGCAAGAATTGGAGCTATTGTAATTCAGAGATTGAATAATGTAATAATTCTTGGTGGAGTTTTTTCCCGAAAGGGTTTCTCCACGGTATATCTTGTGTGATCTTTCTAATATCCCGTCTAGTTCTTCTATCAACTTCTCTCTACATTCTACAACAGTAAAATGGATTAATGAAGATAATCATCCACAAAGAATATATGTAACAAAGAAAAGACTTACTTAGATCAGCAATGTTAAATTTTTACAGATATTAAGCTAAGAAAACACCTCAAGTTTCAACATTTGGTATCAGAGCTGAGGTTGGGTAGAGTATTGGGATGCCTTTCTCTTAAAGTTTGAAGGATTTATTGGCTTAGTGGGAGCTCTTATTATTTTAATAATTTGCTGATTTTGGAATTAAGTTTTTGTTACAATGAATTCAAAGTTAGATATTGAAAGGTTCAATGGTTCTAACTATGAAATGTGGAAATTAAAAATGGAAGATCTTCTTGAAGAAAGAGATCAATGGTTAGCGGTCAATAATGAGACAAAGACACCTACAACTATGTCAAATGAAGATTGGGCTAAGTTAGATAAAAATGCAAGAGGAACAATTAGATTGTGTCTTGTTGATGTTGTTCTTTTAAATGTTTCAATGGAAACTAGTGCATATAAATTGTGGAAAAGAATAGGAGACATTTATCAAACAAAGAGTCTAACAAATAAGTTGTATCTGAAAAGGCAATTATATTCATTGAAAATGAAAGATGGTGATTTAGTAGCACAACATTTAAATGCTTTCAATTTAATTCTTAGTCAGTTAGCATCTGTAGATGTAAAGCTTGAGGATGAGGATAAGTGCATTTTATTGCTTTTCTCTTTACCAAATTCTTGGGAAAACCTAATAGTTGCAATTAGTGGTAATGGTGCAGATCCAAAGATGGACAAGATTATTCCTACTCTCCTATCAAAGCAGATGAGGAGGAAATCTAAAATTGGCTCCCAAGATGCCTTGTTTGTAAGAGGTAGGCCTAAAGAGAAGGAATCTAAAGCAGACAAGAAAGGAAAGGGTAAGTCTAAAGGACGGTCAAAAACCCATAGTAAGAGTAAGGTAAAGTGTTGGAATTGCGAAAAACCTAGACATATTAAAAAGGATTGTAAGAGCAAGAAGAAGAGTATTGATGCTTCTATAGAAAAATCTGATGACAGTGATGATGCATTAGTCATTTCTTCTAATACTATTGTTGATAACTCTTGGCTTATTGATTCAGGTTGCTCCTATCATATGACTCCTAGAAAGGAGTGGTTCTCTAAATATATTGCATATGATGGAGGAGATGTCTTCTTTGGAGACAACAGCACAACAAAAGTTGTTGGCAAAGGAGAGGTAAAATTGTGTTTCAGTGATGGTAGTGTTAATACCCTTAATGATGTTTTACATATTCCAGGACTTGCAAGGAATCTACTTTTTGTCTCTAAGTTTAATGATTCTGGAATGCATGTGACATTTGACAAATGTGGTTGCAGATTGGTGAAAGGGAATATGGTGGTTGCTAAAGGATCTCAGATTGGGACTTTTTTTAAGCTGAATACCTCCAATGTAAATATTTTATCAAATGTAACTAAAGCTGAAAATACATGTATGTTATGGCACCATAGATTGGGCCATATAGGTGAAAAAGGTCTTAGGACTATTCTTAATAAAAATTTGGTTGACGGTATTCCTAATTATAATATTGGAAAAAATGACTTTTGTGAGCACTGTGTGTTTGGAAAGCAATCTAGATCTAAATTTCCTAGTGATACAAATAGAGCTAAAAGATTATTAGAGATTATTCACTCAAATGTAATGGGTCCTGTGTATATTGACTCTATTGGAAAATCTAGATACTATGTCACATTTATTGATGATGTCTCAAGATACACTTGGATATATTTTATGCATAACAAATCTGATGTGTTTACTAAGTTTAAGGAATTTAAGGCTTTGGTTGAGAAACAATCAAATTATAAGATAAAAGTGTTGAGATCAGATAATGGTGGTGAGTATTGTTCTAAGGAATTTGATGATTATTGTAAGCATGTAGGAATAGTGAGACAAAAAACTACTCCATATACACCTCAACAAAATGGAGTAGCAGAAAGGATGAACCGAACCTTAATGGAAAGAGCTAGGAGTATGTTAAGTAGTGCTAAGCTTGAATGGTCCTTGTGGGCTGAAGCGGTATGTACTTCTTGTTATTTAATAAATAGATCCCCTAGTTCATCTATTAAAGATAAAACTCCTTATGAGATGTGGTTAGGTAAGAAACCTAGTGTTGCACATTTAAGGATCTTTGGTTGTGAGGCTTTTCTTCACGTGCCTCAAGAAAAGTGATCTAAATTGGATCCTAAAGCACAAAAATGCATATTCATAGGTTATGGTGAAAATGTAAAAGGATACAAGCTTTGGAATCCACTAACAATAAAAGTTTCTTTATCTAGAGATGTTATTTTTAGGAAATTTAGAGCTTATTCAGGAGAAGAACAACCAAAGGAAAAGGATACTTCTCGAACAGTGCATTTTGAGACAAATACTGAGAAGTAACAAGATGCACATGTTGAAGAACAAGTGGATGAATCTCAAGAAGAGAGTTCAGAGAGTTCTTTTGAAATAAAGGCTCAAGATGAGCATATTGAGGAACTAGAAGAAACTCCTTTAAGGAGATCCACAAGACAACAGAATCTCGTTAATAGGTATAGCCCACCTAATTTATGTTGCATTTTTGCTTTAATGAGTACTAATGATGAACCTAGTTCTTACAGGGAAGCTTTTTCCTCAGACGAGAACAAGCTTTGGTCACAAGCTATGCATGAGGAAATGGAATCCTTGGATACTTGTGACACATGGGATCTTGAGAGTTTTCCCAAAGATAGAAAGGCCATTGGTTGTAAATGGATCTTTAAAAAGAAGATTGATGCAAATGGTAGTCTCGAAAGGTACAAGGCTAGATTAGTAGCCAAGGGCTACTCCTAGAGAGAGGGAGTTGACTTTAATGAAATCTTCTCTCTTGTTGCTAAATTAACTTCTATTAGATTCTTCTTGTCTATTGCTACTGCTTATGATTTTGAAATTGAGCAAATGGATGTGAAAACTACTTTTTTGCATGGGAATCTTGATGAGGAGATTTATATGAAGCAACCTGAAGGTTTTTTTGTAAAAGGAAAAGAAGAATTGGTTTGCAAGATAAAGAGATCTTTATATGGATTGAAACAGTCACCCAGAATGTGGTACCAGAAGTTTGATGCTTTTGCATTAAAAATTGGTTTTGTTAGTAGTGAGGAAGATCATTGTGATTATATAAAAATTATTGATGATCAGCATTTAATTATTATCTTGTATGTTGATGACATGTTGTTTATTGGTAACAGCAAGGTAATGATCAAAGAATTGAAAGCACAACTCTCGAGAACATTTGAGATGAAAGATCTAGGGGCTGCAAAATATATCCTCGGTATGGAGATCAGTAGAGATAGAGATAACGGAAAGCTTTGCTTAAGTCAAAGTAATTATGTTGATACTATTTTGAAAAGATTTAACATGCAGGACAGTAAACCGGTTAATATTCCTTTACCAGTTGGCATGAAGTTAAGTTTAGATATGAGTCCTAAATCTGATTTTGATTTTGAGGAAATGTCTGAAATTTTGTATGCTAGTGCAATTGGTAGTTTAATGTATGCAATGGTCTATACGAGACCAGATATAGTACAAGCAGTGGGAGTTCTTAGTTGGTTTATGTCTAACCCTGGTAAAGAACATTGGACTTATGTTAAGAGGGTATTTAGATATTTACGAGGGACTTCATATTACTATTTAGTTTATCATGGTTCTAATAATATTGATATTATGAATAGATCATTGGACATACAGGGGTTTGTTGATTCAGATTGGGCAGGAGATCTGGACAGTCAGAGGTTGACAAGTGGTTATGTGTATACTTTGTTTGGAGCTACGGTTAGTCGGATGAGTAAGAGGCAGCCCATAGTTGCTTTGTCCACCATAGAAGCAAAGTACATGGCTGCCACACATGCCTCTAAAGAGGCAGTTTGGTTACAAAGGCTTGGGTCAGGTATTGGTTTTAATTTCAAGCAAGTTAGGCTTGAATGTGATAGTCAAAGTGCTATTTGTTTAGCCAAAAATCCTATGTATCATGCTCGTACTAAACATGTAGATGTTCAGTATCACTTTGTGTGAGAAATGGTTGAGAGTGGGAAAGTATTAATTGAAAAGGTTGACACTTTGATTAATGTTGCATATTATCTTATGAAGCTAGTTCCTACAGATAAGTTCTCATGGTGCAGGAAGGCCATTGGCCTTGAGTCCTGTACTTGATTTAAATTGATTATTCCTTGTTTAGAATAATTGAAATGTATAATGTCAAGTGGGAGAATGTTGGAAATAGGTTGCCATTCAATTGCAAATCCTAAACATTAATTATTTCATGTATCTCCTAGATTCTTGGAATGTGTTCAACAACACTAAGATTAAGATGAGATTAATATTTCATGAAATAATCATGATTATTGATATTTGTAAATAATTCTAAATGTAAGAAGCATGTGAGGGCATCCATAGTGAGTTCCTAAATAATAGGGACACATGGGACACTCACATGGTAAGGTGACACTCACCTTGTGTTCAGTTAACTATACGGAGTAATAGTTAACACTTCTGATTGCATGAAAAGATCCTAGGAGTTAGGATTTGATGTTTGCATGTTTGAAGTTTAGTTCAGTTTAGTTCAGTTGAGTTCAGTTCAGTTCAATTCAATTCAGTTCAGTTCAGTTATCTTCAGTTGAATGCAAGTGCATGTTGCATGCATGTTGGTTATTTTGAGTTGCATGTAGCTAGCTTTAGTTAACTTGGAATGCATGGCTAATAACTTGAGTTATATGACAGATAATAGGGACTACCTCGAGTTAACAAGGGATAACCATTCTTGCATGAATGGTGTTGAGTAAATGTTTCAGTTAACTATAAAGCACTTGAAGCTAACTTGGGCACCTAAGATGCTTTATTGGATTTACCTCTCATGCATGATAAGATATTTTTGAAGGCTTCAGTTAAGAAAAGGGTTACTTAAAGTGCCAACTTTGAGGAAGAGCTTTGGAATTATCACGAAGTGAAGAGTTGTAGCTTAGGTTTAGGACACTCAAATGCATGAAGCATGTTGTAGCTTTTAGTCTTCAACTGAATAATAACTCAACTTGAGAGAATGGTGTACCTTTCCAAGGCTTGATCTTATGCATTGTAATTATCACCATTTAATTCATACAAAAGGTTCTTGGTGTCTCTATATCTCATTCAAGTTGAATAGAGTTTTCATAATTGTTATTGCAGGTGTGAAGAAGATTGGTAAAGACAGAAGAAGCATTCTCAAGCAAGAATTGGAGCTATTGTAATTCAGAGATTGAATAATAGAATAATTCTTGGAGTTTTTTCCCGAAAGGGTTTCTCCACGGTATATCTTATGTGATCTTTCTAATATCATGTCTAGTTCTTCTATCAACTTCTCTCTACATTCTACAATAGTAAAATGGATTAATCAAGATAATCATCCACAAATAATATATGTAACAAAGAAAAGACTTACTTAGATCAGCAATATTAAAGTTTTACATAGTATTAAGCTAAGAAAACACCTCATTTTTCAACAAAAATTAGACTTGGGAATTATGCAAGTTGCCTGCAGGTGAAAAGGCTTTATCAAACAAATGGGTTTATAAACAAATGGGTTTATAGGCTGAAAGAGGAGGATGGAGGTAAGAAGAGATTTAAAGCCAGATTAGTTGTAAAGGGATTTGCACAGAAAAAGGGTGTTGATTTTGATGAGATTTTTTCTCCAGTTGTTAAAATGACTT
>VDFB02115906.1:0-37532 GCA_007258455.2 Sequoia sempervirens
GCTCAATAGTCGTGAAGGCCGAGCGAGCAGGCTCATCACGATCAGCACGAAGGCTAGGCGCTAGACCATGAAAATGCGAAAACCATTTGTTGGTTGGCGAAAAGTGCGTGCTTAGTAGAATCCTCGCCGACCACCGAGGCGTCCCGGATCGACAAGCTAAATGATGCATCGTGAACTGGAAAGAATACTGCGATGTCGTGAGGCTAAATGCGCAAATTACGGCATCGCGAGGGTCCTTTAGACCGGCCCACGGCTTGTACTTGCCCGGGCATAGCGGAAGCTCAAAAACATGAAAACTCCATTTTAAGCTGATCTTTGGTTGGCCCGCGCCGCCTAAACTGCGAGGAGATGGGATGATTAAGCGATATCTCGTCCGGATAAGCGGGCCGTGGCAACAAATTGGTAGCCCGGCATTGAAAATGTCAAGATTTACCCACTGCCTTGAAGTAAATTTTCGAGGCTAAGTGGCTTTTACTTTGAAAAGAGCAAAATTTCCATCTCTAAAATTTGAGTTTTATCTTACGTGCTGATACTTTGGAGGCGTGAGTCTGGAATGCCTACACCATTTTGGATGGCTTCGGCGGATAGCGGTGATTCGAAAGAGATTATTTGGATGCTGACGCCGGACAAGATCTTGACCTCAAAACTGAAGCCCTGGGCTATACTTGCACTTTGAAGCTTTTCTCTGAAAAATCTCCATGATTTGATCTTTAAAAACTCTGTTTCGATCATTTGAAATGACCGTCTGCAATATGAAATGCCGTCGTAAGATGCTCCTCCATCGTGAAAATCTTCATTTTGAGTCTCTGCTTCGGGTTTGACCAATATAATTGACTTTGATTGACAAATTATTGACAAAAACTCCATACTTGACATTGCCCAAAACGGTATTTTACAACATTTTAGCAAGGTTTAGACTTTAAAATGCAAAATGCCTTAATGAAGCAAAAATTTGGTTTGGAATTTAACCTGGATAAAATTCAAACTCTACATTAAATCCCATCATAGAGTTCCTAGACCCCAAGGAATAGATATTGGCTGCTGCACATATCTTGCAATGCACATTTCAACTTCTCTTTAAGATTTGAACATGTTACAATGAGCCCATGGGGCACCATTTGAGGCACAGATATTGGCCTTCACAATGGACACTATTTGCCAACGGCATTTACAAGACTCATATCTACAGCTTCCATCAAGCTAAACAAGGATCTGCAATTTAGACAAAGTGACCATTGATCTTATCACCTTACCAATGAAGCTAGAAAAGAGCAGCAGACTTCGATAGAAAAAAAAGTAGATGGGAACTAAACAAGAAAGTAATATGTTTGCCCCGTCGTACACTTCAGACATAGCAAGACAATCATATCTATACTCGAGGAAATAAGTACGTCTTGATGTGTCATGCCAACACAAGTAGCAAATCAAAGTTGTTTAAATTGTTACTGTTGCTTGCATATCCGTACTTGCCTTGGAAAATAAGTCAACATGCATTGGAAGGATTAACACCTCTCTTGTATCCAAGGATAGGCAGACATTGGCTAGGAAATAAGCAAGTGATTAGCAATACAAGAAGTACATTATATTCCAAATTTCCATGCAGGCCAGTTCAAATTTCAGGTAAATTGTTGGTGATAATATCATTGGCAGATAGACATAACCACCAACAGATTACCTTGATCATAATATCTCTCCCAGAAAGAAGGAAACTAAATCCACAGAGAAATGAGGAACATCAAGTCAAAAAAAAATTAGATAAACAAAGTGCCATTCACTATACAATGAGATATTTCTTGCTTGTGCTTAACCCTGATCCATGTACAATGATTCATAGGTATTAGGCACATCACTACAAGAAACCACTAAGCAGTATTACAATACAATGGTCATAAAACCATGGACCAAAAAAAGAACTGTATGAAGTGTAAAACATATAAATTGTACAACACATATCCAACAGATGAAATGCCATATTTAAAGTGTGGAGACAATTAAACAACATTAAATCAAAGGATTGGCACTGAGCAGACAATATGATAGAATTCATTCTCTTCATTCCTCTTTACTTATAAATGACACGTAATAAGTAGTAAAAGCTAGCGAGGCACCACCTTGTATCCTTGTTTCTCTCACATGAAATGTAAAATTTATAGCTTCAATGTATCCTTCAACATTCAATGGACAATTTTGTGAATACAATCTCTAAAATCCTATGATGGTAAATAATATATACTCTGGAGGATATTTGAAAACAACAAGATATACGACAACATTTCACAATGACCAGATACAGTGTTCACAAATTTTATCTCACATCCACAAAATCAACAGATAATCTCACAGCAAGAAGCTGGAACACAATCACATCTCAGAGCTCAGTTGGGTACGGTTTATTGCTCAGCAGGACACCCACATCCCCAAAATCGATGTATAATTTCAGAAGCGGAAGATGTAAGAACAGGGGAAAGAAATTGACTCCCCTTGCCATTGCAGAGCCCTTAACCTCCTCAGAACTGAATACAATTACTGAAAGTGAAGATGACAACAAGTTCAATTGGTTCCAGCAATGGTACCCTGCTGCACCAGAATATGATCTAGATAAGAGGGTGCCTCATGCATTCAGGGTGTTGGGGCTTGACATTGTTCTTTGGTGTGATAAGAGAAAGCAGGAATGGAGAGTCTTTGATGACAGCTCCCCTCACAGAAGGGCACCTCTGTCTGAAGGAAGAATTGATGAAGGTGGTGACTTATAGTGCAGTTATCATGGCTAGTGCTTTGGTTCTCAAGGAGAATGCAAATACATTCCACAGGCACCCTCTAATGGACCCCAAAAGAACTTTAAAATTACAGGATCCATACAATAAACTCAAACTACAACAACATATACTTCAAAATAACCCTAATCGACTCCATTTCAAATTTACCCAGGTTGGTTCCTTTTCACATAAAAAACTATCTCAAATAGATTAAAAGCGTGTCAAAGCAGAACAAAATTGGCAGAAAATTAAACATCTCTGGTCTCTTTTAGAGTCCGCACACTGAAGGCCTGACTCCCTTGTTTAAAAAAGAACATAAGTCATCCTAATCTCTACACACCTTTCTTGTTTCTAAGTACAAATTTTTTGCCAAAACTACCATCAAACCTCGTGCACAACACAAATTGGACAACCTCCCAACGTACACGGTTAATCAAGACACTATGAAGCTGAAACTCTACAGGATCTGCACAATAAACTCAGGCTACGCCAACATTGAAGCCAAAATCAAGATGATTCGAACAATAAACTCAAGCCTTACCTTGCAAAATAACCCTAATCAGTTCCATGTCAAATAAAATCTTTTGTCCACCATGCCCAGCAAAAAAACCAACGCAAATTGACTCCATTTCACATAATAATTCTTATCACAAACCCTAACAGTGTGGCAAAGCATAGCAAAATTGACAGGAAATTGAACATGCCTGGACTCTTTCAGCGTTCGCACTTGAATTGCCTCGACTTGGCCAGTGCCTCGAGAGATGCCCTTTTCATCTCCCTCATCCCCCTCCTCGTCGTCCTCTTCATGGTGTTAATTTCTATAACCCGACCAACCAGTTAATTGCACAATAAATTCACAGAAAGAAATCTGATTTATAAGCAATTAATACAACTGGGTTAATTAACAACTAATAAGCGGAAGCAAAAATAACATGAAGCCAAACACAAAAAGACAATAACACAGATATACCCAGGAAACCCCAATGCGGGGAAAAACCTGCAAATGTTGGATCTTCTATTCAGCCTAACAACAAACTTTTCTTTCGAAAATACAATATAAGTTTGCTACAGCAATCTTGCATTTATAGAGCCTAGCTGCTTTACTTAGCGTGCAAGGAAATAATCTTTCCTTGCTTTCTTTGGCTTTATTTACACATAAAATCACTCTAGGATTTATCTTATCCTCACAAACTTGGAAACACTCTATTAAAGAATAAAAAATCCTTGTTTGCTAAAAATCCAACTCGAATTGATTTAAAGCAAATCTAATCTTGAGTTGCTTTAAAGCAAATCCATATCCCACTTTTTGAGCTACAAAAATCAACACTCCCTCTTAGCGAGGAAAGTGTTCTGCACCACACCCAACTTGTCCCTGAAGAATTCAAACTTACTCTTCATCAAGGCCGTCAGGATATCTGTCTGTTCATCCGTAGGAATGTAATTGGCTTCACTATCCCTTACTCCCGCACAATCTCATTGAAGTGGTGCCCGATCTCAATGTGCTTTGACTTATCATGAAACCTTTGGATTCTCGAGTTTGATACAACTCTGATTATCCCAGTAAATGACTGTAGGATCCGACTCGTTAAGAGCCCGGTGGTTTTGAAGCGGATAGCCTCACGTAGCAGCCATCGCGGCTGCGCGCATACTGGAAGCCCCTGCCACCGCAAGGCTTCGGTGCAGGCGACTTCTGTTTCCTACTGTACCAAGAGACTGCTCCTGATCCCAAACTGAAACTACACCCTGAAGTGCTCTTTCGATCAGCTGTACTGCCTGCCCAATCTGCATCAGTAAACCCCTTGAGCTTCACTCCATCATGCTGAACATACTTCAACCCATAATCAACTGTGCCTTGGAGATATCTCAAAACATGCTTCGCAGCTATCCAGTGCACACGTTTAGGTTCCACCATAAACTGACTAAGTGAGTTCACTGCAAAACAAATGTCTGGCCTAGTGTTGACCAAATACATAAGAGAGCCTATCAACTGTCTGTATAAAGTAGGGTCCACTGCCTCTGATCTGGAAGCATCAATCTTCTTCCAATTGGTCACAAGTGGCGTTGACATAGGCTTACAGTTTTCCATCCTGAATCGCTTCAAGATATCAATTAAGTACTTCCCTTGTCCAAGGAAGATCTCTCCCTCTTTCTGCCACAACTCCAATCCTAAAAAGTAATGCATCAACCCCAAGTCCTTCATCTCAAACTCTCCTGCAAGATCTCGCTTGCAATGTGCTATGAGCTCCTCTGACCCTGTGAGAAATAGGTCATCCACATATAACAACAATATGAGAAGTTCACCCTTCACCTGAACATAGTACAGGTTTGAATCTGCCTCACTCTTGATGAAGCCCACACTCTGCAAGTAACTATCAATACGTGAATACCACGCCCTAGGAGCCTGCTTGAGTCCATACAGTGCTCTTTTCAACCTGCATACATGAGAATCCCTCTCATGTGCTTTAAACCCTTCTGGTTGCTCTATGTAAATCTCTTCCTCAATCACCCCGTTGAGGAAGGCCGTCTTTACATCCATCTGATGAATCCTCCAACCCATCTGTGCTGCTATAGAAATGATAGCTCTTATGGATGAGTACCTGGCTACTGGAGCAAAAGTCTCATCATAGTCGTCTCCTTCCTTCTGTGAAAACCCCTTAGCCACAAACCGGGCTTTGAACTTTTCCACACTACCATCTGCAGCATGCTTAATCTTATACAGCCATCTCGAGCCCACCACAGACTTATCTTCTGGTCTTGGTACTACCTCCCACACATTGTTCTTCATGATGGAAGAATACTCTTCCACCATGGCATCTCTCTACACTTGGTGCTTGGATGCCTCCTAAAAGTTGGAAGGCTCTACTTCAATTAATTCACTCATAAGTGCCACATAATCTGAATAACGTCTGGGAGCCCTTCTTTGTCTGACTGAATCTTGAGGATCACCTACATATTCTTGAGCCTCTCTCAATGTTTGCTCAGCTGCCCTGTTTCTCCTCTTCTCACTAATAGGAATCTGAGCTTGAGGAATTATTTGTTCCTCTATCTGATCATCCTGCTTGTTCTGCTCTTCAACTTGTGTGATTGAAGTTTGAGGAATTTGTGCTACCTCCACTGTGGATGTTTGTTCCTCCTCATTCATCAAGTTACTTGACTTCTGAAGAGCCCTCTCTTCCTCAAACTTCACATCTCTGCGAACCACTGTTTTCCTGAGAGCAGGAATATAAACCCGATAAGCCTTAGAAGTTTCACTATACCCAACAAGGATACCCTTCTCTGTAGTAGGTTCCAACTTGATTCTCTTCTCAACAGGAATGTGACAATACACAAGGCATCCAAAGATGTGAATGTGCCCCAAATCTGGTTTCTTACCAGTGAATGCCTCTTCTGGAGTCAATTTTCCCAACACTTTGTGAGGGCTCCTATTCTGCAAATACACAGTTGTGTTGCAAGCTTCTGCCCATAAAAACCAAGGCAGATTTTGATCATGAAGCATGGCCTTGGCTGCTCAATATTAGCTCCTATTCTTCGTTAGGCAGCCCATTACTGGCGAGGGTTGCAGGCTGTCAACTCTTTCTTGATACCTTCACAGTACAAAATCTTTGAAGGCATTCGAGGTATACTCGCCTCCATTATCAGACCTCAGTATCTTGATCTTCTTCCCAGTTTGGTTCTCCACGAGAGCCTTAAACTCTTTAAACCTACTGAAGACCTCATCTTTATTCTTCATGAAATATATCCATGTCTTCCTGGAGAAATCATCAATGAAGGTAACATAATACGCATATCCATTCAAGGATGTTGTTGACATAGGTCCACACACATCTGAGTGTACAAGATCCAAAATCCCTTCGGATCTAGTGTCGCTGCTTGGAAAACTGGTCTTGGCATATTTCCCAAGAGCACAACCCTTGCACACCTCATGCTTTTCTATCTTCATCCCAGGCAGCCCTGTCACTATTTCCTTAAGAATATTAAGTGCTCCATGGTGAAGGTGAGCCATCCTCCTGTGCCATAATTCTCCTATCCCTTTACAGCTACTAACCAACGCATGTGCTGGCTCAAACTGTAACCGAAACAAGCTGCCATGCCTGACACCAATCACTTTTGCAATCTTGGAATCTTTGGGACGAATATAGACTTTTCCCCTCTCAAAGGTCACAATGTAACCCTTGTCTTCCAAGGCAGAAACTGATATTAAATTCTTTGTCATGCCAGGGACATACAACACATCCTCCACCAACAAAGGTTTGCCAGACTCCCTCTGAAACTTGACAGTGCCAATACCAGTTGCATGGTACTTGGCATTGTCTCCGAGCTCAATATAGAACTCCAGCTTCTTCTCCTCCAACTTGGTGAAACATTCTTTGACTCCCGTCATGTGGCGAGAAGCCCCACTGTCAATATACCATACCCTGTTGGCAATTGAACTTGAGAGACAAGCAATGAGCGAAAACTCATTTTCAAATCGTGATGCAAACTCGTCCACCTCTGCTGTAGCAGCAAATTGCTTCTTCTGCTTGTCCTTATTTTTCTTATTCGGACATTGACTAGCATAGTGACCCATCTGATGGCAGCAAAAACATTTAATCTTGCTCAGATCTTTCTTCTTCCCACTCTTGGAAGAACCTTCTGATTGCTCTTTATTGGACTTCTTCTTACCCTTGCTTGCAAGAGCAAGATTTTCTTCATCTTGACCCTTCTTCGTCTGAACTCCTCGATGAGCTCCTTCACGGATCTCCTCCTGAACAAAATCATCCCAAAGTCTTGCCCAATCAGGTAGCCGATCTCTGCCGACAACACATTTGACAAACACTTCCCAGTGCTTTGAAAAACCATTCAAGGCTATACGCACCAACTCATCTTCTTTAATCATCTCTCCAACAGCAGCAAGCTCATCCTTGACCTATGTCAGCTTGGACAAGTAAGAGGTCACACTCTCGCCTTTGGACATCTTGGTATTATGCAATTTGTCCTTGAGCATCATCTTACGACTCTGATAGTCGCTCTGATAAAGTTTCGTGAGTGTATCCCACATCTCCTTGGCGGTGTCTTTCCCCGATAAATGAGGAATTAAATGATCTCTTACTCCATCCAGGATAATCCTCTGAGCCTTGGCCTCTTTGACTTCATGCGAATCTAAGGCAATAGGATCATTTGTTGGTGGAGTCACTTTTGTGCTAGCATAGATCCATAGCATGTTCTCCTTGAGAACAGATGTAATCTGAACCTTCTACTGCAAGAAGTTAGACGCACCCTCGAGCCTGTCCTCGTATCGAACACTGGTTGCCATAGCTACAAAAGAACTGGAGACGAAAAAATCTGATGACTTTTTTTTTTTTCTTGAAATCTGCGTCACAAATCTTGGCTTCGTATTCAGAGTTTAGAGCTCTGATACCATGTTAATTTCTATAACCCAGCAACAGATTAATTGCACAATAAATTCACAGAAAGAAATCTGATTTATAGCAATTAATACAACTGGATTAATTAACAACTAATAGAAGCGGAAGCAAAAATAACATGAAGCCAAACACAAAAAGACAATAACACAGATATACCCAGGAAACCCCAATGCGGGGAAAAACCTGCAAATGTTGGATCTTCTATTCAGCCTAATAGCAAACTTTTCTTTCAAAAATACAATATAAGTTTTGCCTACGGCAATCTTGCATTTATAAGAGCCTATTTTGCTTTACTTAAGCGTGCAAGGAAAGAATCTTTCCTTGCTTTCTTTGGCTTTATTTACACATAAAATCACTCTAGGATTTATCTTATCCTCACAAACTTGGAAACACTCTATTAAAGAATAAAAAATCATGCTGTTGCTAAAAATCCAACTCGAATTGATTTAAAGCAAATCTAATCTTGAGTTGCTTTAAAGCAAATCCATATCCCACTTTTTGAGCTACAAAAATCAACTTACATATGGAAACTATAGCCCTTATCAATTCAAAAGGTCGTGACGCTCTTCCAAAACATCCTCAAGCAGTTTTCTCACGGACTCGAATTTTCAATTCATCTTCCACCACTAAATTGGAAACAATAAGCATCGAGCAATCAGCGGTTTAAGCGCAGAAGAAAATTTATGACTTGTTAACATTAGGAGCCCAATGTACTTATGTACACACTATGGCGGTGACAATCAATGCAATCAAATCTAGATGCTGTCGAATCTAAAAACATCATGCATTTGATTTGACGTCTCCTCGGTTGCTTCAATCAACTCGGAGGCGTGTGAATGCAAGTTGAACCTATGAATTAATAATTCTTCCTACAACCGTTGCTTCAAGCAACTCACAATAAATGAAAAGTAGGTATTCAGATATCAGGGTTTTAAAACTCGTAGAATTGCCAGTTGTTGCTTATACTCATTGACGATGACCTGAAAACGGTTTACCAGCATGACAGCGTGAGACAGTAGTTTTAGGAGTGTGAGACAGGTATTCCGATGGCTTGCGGAACGGCAAGTCCACAATAAAAGCCTATTGGCTAATTAAAATTTAGTACAACCTTCATCCTTAAAATATTGTGGGATCCACCACTCAAGTTGAGAATAATACTAGTGACACCTTGAGAGTGATCTACAATATGTCTAATTTCCATACAACTATTCAACATATTGGGAGCTAATAAATATTATTTTTTATTTGAAATATTCTTGGTAATTAAAGATATTTAGAAATAATTTGTTATTGGGTTTAGTTGTTAATATTGTGTTATATTATTTGATTTTCTTAATGAAGATATTGATAGGATTCAAATTGAAAATTGTCATAAATTATCAGCACAGTATAGAATTTTAGTTTTGTATTTTATTTTTAGCATTTATAAATAAGTATTCTAGAAGTTATTACAAAATATTAGCATTTTCATATTTTAATTTCAATCTATTTTATTAAATTTGTAAATTGTTTAGGATCCTAATTTGCGAACATTACAAGTGATCACTACTACTTATCATTTTTGTCTTGTTGAAGTCATCCTAAATACTATCAAAGTCATAGTTGTTGTTGAAGTCGCACAACTTGATGCTACCAAAGTGACTTATATTGATGTTGTCAAAGTGACTTACGTTGATGTTGTCAAAGTCATCCACTTGTCAATACTATTGAAATGACACAAGCTAATGTTGCAAAAATGTAACTATGTTCCCTTTTGTTGTAGAAGATAGTTGTAGCATTATTAGATCCTTGAGACTCATCTAAATAAGTCAATTATTCCTCAAAAACCCATACAAAAAGCTAAAATCTCATCAACCACATTTACTATATTTTGGGTGATGCGAAATTATTTGTGGAATTGAATGTTCCTACAAGATATGGTAATGCAAAATTCTATATGAAAAGACATCTAAGATCTACCAGTCAAAATAGGACAATAAATTATTTCTAATTGTTTGCTTGTTTCTAGTTATTATTAGCTTATATTATCATAACAACTTCTATACATACACAGTGTGTGGATTTTATTCACCTATTACCATGATTGCTCTCCTGCCTATTACACTTGTAGGTTCAAAATCACCACTCATGCACTACCTTCCTATCAATTCACCCTCATATTTTTCCTATGCTGGGATTACAAATTATTTTCAAGGTCACATTTCTTCAATTTTAGTCCATGACGCTCCACTGGATGTTCATGGTCATAATTTCTCTTTCCCTCTAGCACAAGCTCCTCTTTCTATCACTATTGGCCATCTCTTGAGTGTCAATGTGTTTGCATCTTCACCTAGTGTTTACTTGCCTCCTAATTTTGGTATTGCGAGTGTTGGTTGCACCCCCTTTAGTGCCTTCTACTATTGTTGGTGGGTGTATATTTTCTCAAGAAACTGGTTATGGTCGTATTCACCCATTGATGGATAAAACTCATCCTATTCCTTGTGCCAAATCATCCTTGATTTGGTTTTTGGTCAGGATGTGATGGAAAATTAACACTTCTTCTAGTATAGGGGTTTGGTGTGCATATTCTACAACATTTGGCCTTCTCTTTTGGACCTTCACTGGGTGTTGGATTCCCAGAGGCCTCTAGTGATAGGTAATATTGAACTCTTGCCTTGTGCTAAGGGTTTCATCATTTTCTCTTTTGCCTCTTTTGAGGACAAAAATTTGGTGTTGGGCAAGATATGATCTTGGAGAGAGCACTCTCTCTCCATAAAATCTTGTTCAACTTCCTTTAACCCTCTTATTGAGCCACTTAATGTACATTTGGTGTTAGAATTATGAATCTATCCCTCTAGTTTTGGGAGGTTTCTTGTTATAAGGCCATTGGCAACTCTACTGGATGCTTCTTGAAGGTTGAAAATTACTTCCTAAATGGGGAACTCCATTTTTTCTCACATTTTGGTTTCCATTGAAATCTCCAAGCCTCTTCACAAGGATGTGGTTTTGATGGTTGAGGATAGGCCTTGGACTCAACTTCTTGACTATGAGGATCTCCCTTTCAGATGTTGTTGATTCTTCTCCATTGGTCACCTAGCTATAGATTGTCCTCTCTCATGTCGTAAGGGCATTAGTACTTGGTCAAAGAATGCAAACAAAGATCACTTGAATATGCGTTCCATGATTCTTCATCAGATGACTCCTCTCAAGATGATGAAAAGTCCTTAGCTTCAAATGCGACTTTGACGTGCCTAATGGACCCTATTGGGGAACCTCTTTCCCTAATATCAAAGCCTAATTTACCCTTAGCTTAGAATAATCTCCAGATTACTCATGCGATAGATGGTCTCTTTCACCTTGCCATACTATTTCTCCCTCTTCACATGTTAACAAACTCTCCATGGGGGATTCTCTTCCCACTTCCCCTTATTTTGAAAATTTGGAAGATAATGCCTCTTGGATTATTGTAAGGAGGAAAGGTATTCCTAATTCATTTTCCCAAACTCATGTTTGAGTGTTGGGTGAGAGGCTAGTTCTTTCTAGGCCTAGGATTGTCTAAGTGGGATCCCAATGATCCCAACTCTTTCTTTGTTAGTAGTTTCTAGCAACTTGGCTACAACTATTCCTCTTTCTCTTGGCTATGTTGTTTCTTTTTTGTTTTTGGCCATCTTGGGTCCGCTTTTACTAGCCTTTTGGTAGCCTTTGTAAAGGGTGGTTAAGACCCTTGTTTCCTACTTAATCTAATAAAAAACAACTTCCATACATATTCATGGAAGTATGTCCAATTAAGGGTCATTTTTTAAACTATCAATTATGAAAGCAAGTGTCACTACTATTGGCTATTATATGGTGTTGTCTTCTTACAAAGGGATTTATCCATCAAATTCAAATAAAAATTATTGGTTGTAGTAGCTAAAATATAGTTGTCTATTTCCTCATATTTTATTTGTTGTTTGATATTGTGGCAATATCAAGTGGTATGGATATTACATAAAAATTCTAATGCTTATATGGTATGTTGCACACAACAATGTTGATAATAGATTAGAGGAACAAGTGTGAGTACTGAAATGTCTTAACCTTAACTTTTGGTGATCCATATATATATAATTAACAACTTGTGTACCAAATATGTAGTGTGATGTTAAATATGCTTAAACACTTCTCTTATTGCTTATACATAAAGGTGTTCATATGGTAATGTTTCCTAAATTGCATTGTGCATTTGTATTCATGTTGGAGTATCATCATATGTGTGAAGTGATTATGTTAGTGCATGAATGAAATTTTGAATTTTCGCAATAGAATTCATTTGGTTCAATGACTTATGTCCCCAAATCATGTTGTCCCTAGGATTCTTGTGAGAACCTAGATGGGTAATCGACATTGTTTTCTCTTACATAGGGTACATGTTTAATTTTTAAATGAAGTATGCTTATTAGGAGCATTATGTTAGTTTTTCTTAGAGCCTCAGTTATGATGTTCCCTTTGAATGATGTGGATTTAATTTTGTTTTAGCATGTGATAGTGATGCGTGTGTCATTGCATTGTACTTGTAAATTCCCTATGAAGTGGTGCTTGGGTGAAACTCTACCCTTGTGTGGAAAATAAATCTTGTCGGTGTCATAGGAAACCTTGTGTATGCATTCTTCCATAATGATGTGATTCTATCCTGATGAAGTGAATTTTCTTAGTGTGGTTTTCATGGGCATGGTTGAGTGAATTTGGTGAAATGTGTATGTATTGTGTTTGAGTTGTTGGCAATGCAAGGGCAAACAACTAAGAGGGGGGGTGAATCAGTTGTCATAGAAATTTAAACTTATTAAGCTTGTTCTCAAATCTAATTAATAACCATGAAAGCATAAATCATTACCACATTAGAAACACACATAACACCAAGACTTTTTACGTGGAAACCCTGTTGGGGGAAAAACCATAGTGGAGGTTAGTCCACAAGATTATACCTTGTTAAAAGTATAAAAGAATAAATGGGGAATGCACATGCATTTAGGCACACTACCTAGAGCTCATTGTTCAAATACGGCAAGGCTTATTTCCCAAAAGAAGACTCACTATCTTACAAAAATATTTGGATTACATCCACAAGAATGAACTAGGAAAATAGCATCTTCTAATGCTTGATTACAATTCCGGTTAAGCACAAAAAGTCTCTTCACTCTTCACACTTTACTTCTGCCTTCGAATGATTAGAACATTATTCGCACACAGGACTCACACACTTTTCTTCACCATTCACACACACTCTTTCAAATGATAAAACAATCGCTCATATATATCTGCAACCAAGAATAACATCATCTACATGTTGGCTTCAATAAAATATAAAATGAATACAAACTATCAACCCAAAACATAAATAATTATCAATGTGAATCAACCAATGTCGACCACAACATAGTGAAGACCTCAAAAAATATGCTCAAACACAAAACCCCTTCAATAATTATTCCTCGAAGATCCACAACACGCTACAATCACCCTGTCATCCATGAACATGAAAAACATGAACACACAAAAGAAAATCACCAATCGCGAGCACAACAATCAATCTGGACGTGCAACAAAGATAGAGAACGATCTAGATACATCCACAAGCATCATGAATCACTAGAGAAGCATCCGCAACACTTCACATTACCAGAATCACATCATCTTCTTTCAGGAACACCAATTGAAGCAACAAAAAAACTATCAGAACACAGATACTCATAACTCAATCAAATCCTCATGTGGATCTCTAAACCTTAATGTGGATAAACTAGATATACTCGAAAAAAAACCATTTAATCTACAACCTCTGAACATCAATATACTAAGTTGCCTTACATAATGAACTTCACTTCATCACTGACAACCTGCAACTTTATTACAATTTTCTCAATATCCTCAACATATACAACCTTTAATGACATTAATTCCAATAGTGTTGACATCAATGAAAACCACATATCAGAAAAATCCAACAATCTCCCCCTTTGGCATTGATGGAAACACATGATGTGAAAAACACCATCAACCCAACTTTCTCTTAGCACTTTTTCTCCCCCTTAGGTTTTGACTCTTCTCCCTAACTCTTTCACATGGCTCTTCTCCTCACAAAGTTTTTCACATGAATCTTCTCCCCCTTTGATATCGATGACTAAGATACGCATTATCTTTCTCACACAAGCTTTGAATCACATTTCTAAACATTTGACTACTCCCCCTGAGGAGCAGCCACCATAACATCAATCTAGATCAAATATGACTATGAAATGCATAGACTAATGCAAGTTAATGCACCTTAGTTTTGATTAGGAGGGGTAATCACCCCTAGCTTACCTTTGAGATACTCAAAAGTATCCTCAGAAAAAGGCTTAGTAAAGATACTACAATTTGTTCCTTAGTGGGCACATACTCCAATCTGGCTTCCTTTTTACTCACCTTCTCTCTCAAAAAGTGAAACTTGATATATATATGCTTGGTCTTTGAATGCAACACCAAATTCTTAGAAATGTTAATTGCACTTGAATTATCGCATAATATAGCAATAGGTTCACCATATGCAACTATGATATCTTTCAACATCTACTTCATCCATAATACTTGAGTACAATTGTTAGCAGCAACAATGTATTCTCCCTCTGTAGTAGATAAAGAAATGGCATTCTACTTCTTACGTAACCACGAAATCATCTTCTTTCCCAAGAAAAATGCACCACCACTGGCACTCGTTATGTCATTCACATCTCCTACCCAATCAACATCAATAAAAGCACTCAAATTAAAGTCATCTTCTTTAGGATACCATAAGCCAAAATCAACCATCCCCTTCAAGTATCTCAAAATCCTCTTCACAGCAATCACATCAAATTCTTTAGGATCAGCTTGAAATCTTGCAACAATGCAAACAACATTCATGATATCAGGTCTAGTTTTAGTCAAATAGAGCAATCCACTAATCATCAATTTGTATATAGTCGGATTTGCTTTAGGAGAATCATCATCTTGTGTCAACTTACATCTGGTCACCATAGGTGTACCAATTGGCTTTGAATCTTCCATACCAAACTTCTTTAGCAATTCTTTCACATACTTAGACTGAGATATAAAGATCCCTTTGTCTAGCTAAGTATTTTTTAATCCCAAAAAGAATTGCATTTCTCCAATCATCCACATCTCAAACTCACTCTGCATCTCATCAGAAAACTTCATACACAAACTATCATCTCCTCCAAAAATGATATCATCAACAAAAACTTCAACAATCAAATATTTATCATGATCAATCTTGAAATATAGATTACTATCAACAGTACCTTTTTTAAATCCAAGCTTCAATAAATACTTATCCAATCTGGCATACCATGCTCTGGGGGCTTGCTTAAGTCCATACAATGCTTTCTTTAACCGAAAAACCATATCTCCCTAATTAGTCAATTGAAATCCATTAGATTACTCAATATACACTTCTTCCAATTCACCATTTAGAAATGTTGACTTCACATCCATCTGATAAACCTTGAAGTTTTTGTAAGCAGCATAAGCAAGAAATAATATCACAACTTCAATCCTACCAACAGGGGCAAAAGTTTCTTCAAAATAAATTCCTTCCATCTATGAATATCATTTACACACAAGTCTTGCTTTGTTTCTAACAACTTCACCTTGCTCATTCAGTTTATTCTAAAAGACCCATTTAGTTCCAATTACATTTTTTTCCTTGGGTCTAGGAAGAAGAATCCATGCATTATTCTTCTCAATTTGGTGTAGCTCTTCTTTCATTGCTTCCATCCAATGTTCATCTTTGCATGCTTCATTGACACAATTAGGCTGAGTCTTTGAAATCAAATAGTATTCTTCTGCAATTTTTCACCTAGTTTGAACACTTTTGTTCTTATCACCTATAATCTGATATTCTGAATGATTCAGTCTTACATACCTTAGAGTCTTAGGATGTTCTTGAACTCCAGGCTCTTGCGATCTCACTTCAGCACTTTCACTAGTTCCTTCCTCTTGATTTTCCTGATTCACCGAAATAATCTGCACTTGATTTTGAGTCTGAGCTAAACTGACATTTTGATCATCTAAATCATATCCACATGTTCTGGATGGTCTAATTGTTTCTTCATCAACCTTGACATTAGCACTTTCAACTACTTTCCTCTTGATCTCTTGTTGAAGCACCAGGAGGCTATACTTTTAGTAGAATAACCAAGAAAGATTCCTTCATCACTTCTAGCATCAAACTTTCCTACATCTTCATCTCTTTTGATATAACATTTACTCCCAAACATTTTTAAGTATCTAACTGTAGGCTTATAACCAAACCATAGCTCATAAGGGGTCTTACTAGTATCACATTTGATATGCACTCGATTGAGAGTGTAAACAACAATACTCACGGCTTCTCTCCAGTAGATATGAGGAACATTTCCTTCCAACATCATAGTCCTAGCAGCATCTAGAAATTTCATGTTCTTCCTTTCCACAACTCAATTTTGTTGAGGGGTCCGCGAGGTAGATAATTGTCTCTTTATCCCATGCTCTTCACAAAAATAATTAAACTTTCCAGAATGAATTCACCACCTCTATCTGATCTCAAACATTTAATCTTCAGGCTTGCCTCTGTCTCAACCATAGCCTTAAAGATCTTGAATTTCTCTAGAGCTTCATATTTTTCCCTTAAGAAAGCAACCCACATCAATCTAGAACAATCATCAATGATTAACATGAAATACATGTCTCCTTGTAAACTTTTGACTCTAGAAGGACCACACAAATTAGTATGCACAAGCTCCAACACTTCATTTGAACAATGTTGTTTGCTCCTAAATGAAATTCTAGTTTGCTTCCCTAACAGAAATTTCTTGCATATGGTATTAGTAGGCTTTACCAACTTAGGAAGATCTCTCACAACCTGAGTAGAACTTATCTTGATAATATTATCAAAGTTTGCATGACACAATCTCCTATGCCACAACCAACTTTCATCAACTTGAGCAAGAATCGACACTTTACTAGCAAAGACTGTGTGAAAGATATTACCTTTTATTTTTGTACCTGATGCAATCATATTTTTGGAACTCCCCAATATTCTACACTTTCCATCCTTGAATTGAAGATTGTATCCCTTGTCAACCATCTGTCCAACACTTAAAATATTATGCTTCAAACCTTCCACACATAGAACATCATCAGTATTATTCTTACCATCAAGAGAAATGGATCCTCTACCACGGATTACACCAGTTTTGTCATCACCGAATCTTACAACACCACCATCATACTTTTCAAGACTCACAAATTTACTTTTATCACCTGTCATGTGATGAGAGCATCCACTGTCAATCACCCATTCATTTGTTTCTTTAGTTATGGTTGCTAGAGCTTTCTCCACATTCATGCAACTAGCAGATTCAATATGTACTAGATCATTTTCCTTAGTACCAATAAATACCCATTCATCTTCACTTGCATTTCCTTTATCAAATTCATCATCTATCACACCTTCATCAGTAGCATAATAACATTTTCTTTGGAATCTAGGCTTGTTAGGTCTTGGCTAGGAACTCTTTCTAGACACCTTGAGGGAAAATGGCCTATCTTATTTCATGAAAAACATTTAAGAGGCAATTTCCCTTTATACTTACCTTCTCCTTCGTACTCTCTTGACAAGAAGTGCTTCAAGCTCATCTAGCTTTCTCTCTTCTTCTTCAATCTCTCTCATTTCTTACTCATACTTGGACAAGTTTCTAAAAGAACTTTCTCCCATATCATATCACTGCTTATCTTTTCCGAAGGTAGTGGCTTTGAATGTAGATTCTATCTTAGGAAGAGCATCACCAAACTCACTTAACTCAAAAGAAGCAAGCTTACCAATCAACATGTCTTTGGTTACATTTGTCACAGTCTGGATCTCCTCAATAGCAAAACTTTGTGTTTGTATGCATAAGGAAAGGATCTGAGCACTTTAGCAACAATCTCTGATTCTTCCAATGTTCCACCAACACATCTGATATTACACACAAGTTCATTCACTCTCTTGCATAAAGCAGTAATGTTCTCATCTTCACCCATTTTCAATGTTTCATATTTCCCTTTCAGACTTTGTAGCTTAGCAATCTTCACATGGGCATCACCTTCATACAAAGTTTCCAACTTTTTCTAGATCTCATAAGTGGTCTTCAAATCCATTACATTAGTCATCTCAGGATCAATCAGGGCACTCAACAATGCTTCCTTAGCCCTAATATTGTACTTGGCATCTTTAATCTCACCTAGAGGGACCATTATGTGGAATGATATACCTATTTTTTGTAATGTTCTAGTAAGGTTCACCAATGCATCTTAGATGACACTCTATTTGAGTCTTCCACAAAGAATAATTTGTTCCATCAAATCTCAAACTATCCTTCTTATATGTTGCCATCCTGGATCACCTCAAGCTATTAAACTTATTCCAAGGAACCTACTCTGATACCAATTGTTGGCAACACAAGGGCAAACAACTGAGAGGGGGGGTGAATCAATTGTCACATAAATTTAAACTTATTAAACTTGTTCTTAGATTTGTTTAATAACCATGAAAGCATAAATCATTACCACATCAGAAACACACATAACACCAAGATTTTTTTACGTGGAAACCCTGTTAAGGGAAAAACCATGGTGGAGATTAGTCCACAAGATTACACCCTGTTAAAAGTATAAAAGAATGAATGGGGAATGCATTCAAGCACACTGCCTAGATCTCACTGCTCAAATATAACAAGGATTATTGCCCAATAGAAGACTCATTGTCTTACGGAAAGATTTGGATTACATCCACAAGATTGAACTGAGAAAATAGCATTTGTTAATGCCTGATTATAGTTCCGGTTAAGCATAGAAAGTTTGCTCACTCTTCACACTTTACTTCTACCTTCGAATAATTAGAACATTATTCACACATAGGACTCATACACTTCACTTCACCATTCACACACACTCTTTCAAATGATAAAACAATCGCTCATATATATCCACAACCAAGAATAACATCATCTACATGTTGGATTCAATAAAATATAAAATGAATACAAATTGTCAGCCCAAAACATAAATAATTATCAATGCGAATCAACCAATGTTAGCCACAACATAGTGAAGACCCAAAACAATATCCTCGAACACAAAACACCTTCAATCATTATTCCTCGAAGATCCACAACACGCTACAATCACCCTATTGGCCATGAACATGAAAAACATGAACACGCAAGAGAAAATCACCAATTGTAAGCACAACGATCAATGTGGACATGCAACAAAGATAGAGCATGATCTAGAAACATCCACAAGCATCAACAACACTTCACGTTACCAGAATCACATCATCTTCTTTCAGGAACACCAACTGAAGCAACAGAAAAACTATCAGAACACAGATACTCATAACTTGATCAAATCTTCATGCGGATCTTTGAAACTTAACGTGGATAAACTAGATATACTCGACAACAAACCCTTTAATCCACAACCTTTGAACATCAATATACTGAGTTGGCTTACATACTGAACTTCACTTCATCATTGACAACCTACAACTTACTTTATTACAATTTTCTCAATATCCTCAGCATGTGCAGCCTCTAATGACATTAATGCCAATAGTGTTGACATCAATGACAACCACATATCAGCAACATCCAATATGAGCATGCTTGCTCTCTAACACACCTTGGATGTTGTACTCCCAAGGTGTCATTTAACTCTTTTCTCCCTCAAATGTGGTTAACATTAGTCACTTAGTTCATGTAATAATGTTTCTAACTTAGATGCTTTATTTTGGTTATTGATCAAGCTTCTAATTGTTGTAAGGATTAGCACTGCATTTTTAATTCTATTATGGTTGGTCTAGTCACCAAAATTTGTCATCTATCTAGTTTGTGACCGTATGTCACACTTGACTTATTGTTTTATTATGTATATTTTATGACTTAATGTTGGAATTTATCATTCTCCATCTCGAGCTCTATTTTATCCTTGTGCTAGTTATTCTAAATGTTTGAAATTGTTGGTCCTATTCTATGTTAAGTTGTGTTCTTTATCATGGTCATTACAAACCCTTGATAGAACGTACAAGGGAGTAGATGGCAAAGAATGTGCTAATTCTTGGTGTTTGTGTTTATTTGAATTATGTTGCATCAAACTTCTTGTTCACGATGAAATGAAAGTAGATGTTGTGCACGATGTTTGGAAATTGTGTAAAATGCTTGTATGCATATGGTTTTCTAGCTAAGTAGCTAAATTTTATGTGAATGTCCTTCCACTTGCCATTGAATGGTGTATTGAAATCTCTCTATGAGAGTGATTGTGGAATTCTATGTCCTCCGAGTTTGAGATTGTTTGTCTGGAAAGTTGTGTTTGCTTCATGCCTGAATTTGTTTTCTAATAGATTGTTGGGTGTGATCTAGTCCACCAATTGAGTGTGTTCTTTCTTTCCTTCGCCTTGCTTGTTGTGGTCTTGTGACCATGTTTCCTACTGCCTTGGCATTAGTTGAGTGTTTGTTGAGATGTCTTAAGCATCGAAGTTGTGTTATTTGATAGCATGAAGACGCACATCATCATTCAAGATGTGATTTTCATAGTTGCACTCATGTTTGACATAGTGTAGGGTATGAAGGTGCATTAGTAAGTGCTTTGACACGTTATTTGTGTATATTTTGTTATATTATATATTCCTACCCTTGTTAAAAGTTTCTAGTTGAGGTTATCCTAGTGACTTTTTTAGGAGTTTCTCCTTAGCAGTCTAGAGGTGTTCCTAGATTAAGGCTAGAAGAGGATGTCATTTTGGTTATAGGATTTGGTTATCTAGTGTATTCTCTTGGGAGAGTACTTAGTGTTTGAGCCTTGTAGTGGTTGTTGGTTTCCTTTCCAATCATGATTTTGTGATCTTGTTCGATTGTTTAACTATTGCGTAGGTCATAGATGAGCATCATGATAGTGAAAATCTTAGTTTTGCTCTTGTGCTTAGTGTTTAGTCGCCTCCTTGGTGGTTTTTGTGTGAGTTTTGGGGCTCCTAAGCCTCATTCTTTGACAGTGCTTATGTTTTTTGGAGGTAGTTTCCTAGATGATTGCCTATAAGAACCCCTATGCTATCCCTAGTTTTGCGTGGAGAAGCTAGTGTGCTTAGGAAATCATCGCTTTTCCCAAGTGGTACCCGAGGGAGAACCTCATGGAGTTTGTCATAGTTTGACGTGAGACATGCCGGTGATGAGCATGAAGGTGAGGTAGTGTTGCCTCTAGCATTGTGGGATAGTTTTCCCTTACTTTTGGGTTGTAGCTTTGAAGGTTAAGGTCGTGGTCTTGGGAGCAACCATAGGAAATGAAGCCTTGTAGTTGTTAGCCTTGTGTAACTGAGGAAGGGTTGATAAGCTTATGTTCCTTTGTCCTCGGTCGTGTTAGTAGCTAGATGGAGTTCCTAGTTGTTGTGGCAGTCCTTGAGTAGGACCTTGTAGTTGGTCCTTGCCATTGGTTGTAGTCGCAGTTGGTGAAGATTGTGTGGTGATCTTTAAGGTGGTTGCACACCTAGTGGTAGGTAGTCACTTAGCTTGTGCATCTTTAGAGATGTGTGTTGTGTGTTTGAGACCTAGACATGGTGAGAATCTAGAGATTTGATCTCGTATGTTGTGTTTGAAGGATCATGTACTAGGTGTATCTATCCTTGCTTTGTGCAGGCTTCCAAGAGTAAGCCTAATTTTAGTGGGGCAGGATGTAGTGCCCCTCCTGCTTGCAACATGTGGATGTAAGATCAATGTTTCAACTTCATCATTTCCTTGTAAATTTTGTTGTGGTTGTATTCTTTCTCTAAATGGTGTGTATGGACAACCACATATTCGAGATGAGGTTCCTCAACATGTTGTTTGTTGGAATTTTGTATGTTTGTATGCCTATGTAATGCTTAAATGATTGGTCTATCATTATGCTTCAATTCAATGAGATGTGCATTATATATACAATGATTAAATGTGAACTTGATTATTGATGTTCAAATGAATGATTTATATAATGGATGCATCAATGTACTTTTATGTTGTATTCTATTGTATCTAGTTGGATGTTTATGATTGTGTTGTGTTGCGGCTATATATACATTAAGTAGGTATCCTTGGCGTGTGTTGAGTAGTTACAGGTACAAGGCTATTTCTCCACCTAGCTACACAGGTCTAAGTTATTCCCCAATGGTGGTTAACTCGGAAATGTCACTCTAGGCCTCCATATCTATTCCTCAATCATACCTGAGTATGGTAGGTGTCATGTTTGACCAGTATTGACTCATATATGAGTTAAGAGTTATTTTGGAATCCCTATTTGTCATGAATGACCAATTAATGACATAAAATAATGGTTTAAATTTCATGTTTCAAGAAAAGGGAAAAATAAAATTAAAGTATAAATGAAGTTAAGTATTGTTTAATTATTTTGCGAAATTCCTTAGGTTGGGAAAATGTAGTTTAGAGTTGAGTTAATTATCATGTTTAAATTTTGATTTTTGTAATTTAATTGAATATAGGCTTATATGGATTTAAATAATGAATTTAAATGGTGTGTTACTTAATAATAAATTTAAATGTTTATTTGTATTTTGGGAGAAATTTTGAGAATTGGAAATTAGAAATAAAGAAAATAAATTAAAATTTTAAAAAAAAAGAGAGAAAAGAGAAAATTGGAAAAAGGTTCAAAAAGGAAAAGAGCTGGTCATTTTTGCATTATTCGCTTTTGTGAAAGATTTTGCTCTCAAAACCCTCTTCTTGCCATTTTTTTAAAATGGAATTGTGGGTGCAATTGGGAATGGATTTGTTTTGGATTAGATAATAAAGTGATAATCAATGAAACATGGGTAATTAATTAACAAAGATAATGGATGCCCCTCTCATGCCTTGAGTGCTTGTAAAGGCTAAGGATGTTTGGGAAGACATGTAAACTCGGGGAGCTTGGGTCTTGTAAGATCAAGTATCCTCGTCTGTATAAGAGGAGTACTAGATTCTATGTGTGTCATACTAGTGAGCACCATGATGACACTCCCTACTAGCTCTCTAGCATCTTACCATTTCTTGTGTGTTTGTGATCTATCATTGGTGAGTTGGTCCAATGATGATCCTTGTGCTATTGTAGTGGTGAGTTACCCCATGATGATTCTATGAGCGACATTGGTGAGTTTTCCCAATGTGGATTTGTGATGTGGCATTGTGAGTTTGCCTAATGATGGATTGTGATAAGTCATTTGTGTTTGTACCAAAAGATGACTTGTATTTGACCTTACTTGCATTTTATCCATCTTGTAATATTGGATGAGTACTTTTATATGATGTGTATATTGAGTGTATTTTTCGTGTATGGTGTGTTTTTAATCGCTCTCCCAATGTGTTTGTTGTGAGTTGTGCTTGTGGCCCATTGGACAATCTCCAAGCATCGTGGGAGTGGGTCCTTTTGATTCCACTAGGTTGGGTGGTGTGGAAACCACTGTTGGGGATCAAAGGATTGTGGAGTTAAAGATGAATTCATGTGGTAGAAAGTATTTCATGTTTTCTTTCATTTGATACAACAAATTGTATAATTAAAGACGTTTGAGTCCTATTTGATATAATTGTAATAATTTGGTTTATTGGATCTCTCTCTGAGATGGATTATAATCCATGGATATTGGATAGTGTAATTATTTGTAGCTACGTGACTTGTTGGAACCAAGCACAATCGTATTTATGATGCTTATGGTTATACATTGTAATGGTAAAATGAACTTAGGAACATTTCATTTGGCCTTAAAATGAATGTAGGAATTGGAGCAATCTATCCATCATGTAGCTTTCTTACTCCTAAGAGTTTGCTCCTAAAGCGTCACGTCATTTAGGCCTCTCTTGAAGCCTCTTGTGAGGTCTTATAAAATCCAAAAAGTGTTGTATCTTTTAATTTAGATATTTTCTTGCTTAGGGTAGGAGTTAGGGGTGTCGAGGAGGTGATTGCATTCCTCCCTGCCTTCTCCTTCGCTTGCCAAATGTGTCCAACGATTGGGGAAATTGAACTCTTCATTTGACCATGAGTCTCTTTTTTTTTTTTGAGTTCTCAAAGTGTTGTAGACACACTTGGATGTTTCCTTAGTGCTTGGGGGTCCTAGAGGTCATCCCATAGACTGAGGAAGCTCAATATCCATGACACTAGCGCCCTTGCAAGGACATCAGCACTTGGGAGGTAAGTCAAGGACATCAACACCTAGGAGGTGTGACAAGGACACAAGCACCTAGATATGACTTAGGCGCCCCTAAAGGACACCAAAGTTCGATGCTACTGTCCCAGGATGGGTTGTTTTATGTTTGTTTCATCAATAGCAAGTGCTTTGGGTCCTCATATGAAAACATTGTGAACAAAAGTTGTTCTCCATGGTCTCGAGAGTCTAGGGATGCTTTGAGCATGTTCCTATGTGTTTTATTTGAGTTACGAGATCTCCTTGCCTTGGAAAGCATGTGGTTGGCCTTGGCATTTAGAGTTGTGAAGCATATCTAGATGTGGATTGGAGGTTGATGATTCCCTCATCCTATCTCGATGTGGTGGTGCAAGAGAATGTGACCATGGGTGAGTAATCAGTCATCATATAGTTGTTGTCCTCTCTCATAGGTTCATTGTGGTGGATTGATCCCACGAGCGTTAGTCTTCTATTGTTGCCACCTTGGTTACGTAGTGGTGAGATGGTCTTCTTGTTATCATTGTGCCGTCATGTTTCACGCGACACTTGTGTGCACGTTGTGCAAGTGCGACATGTTGCATAACGACCTTGTTGTCATTATTTCAAAAAAAAGTTATTCTATCAAGTTTTGTTATAAGCATGTTGGCTTGGGGCATTACAAAGAGATTGGATTCAATGTTTTTCCAACTCATTTAAATTATAAAGCATGTCAAGACATAAACTTCTACTCACCCATTCAAGAGAATAAAATATCAACAATATCATGGGGGAAGGCCTTCAAGGATCCACTATGAACTTGACTAAATTGGGTGAGGATGAGTATCATATTGGATGCTAACATGCAAAGCTTGGAATTTATTTTTATATTATTGCTACTAAATATCTCAATTTTAAAGTGTATGAAAACTTAGGTCTAGCAACAAAACATAAAGCCAATATTACTTAAAGCTTTTTGCAGATCTTACATAAAAGGTAGAATATTGACAAAATAGTGTACATTTGTTTAATGGTACAAGGTATTCAATATACAAGAGTTTGAACATATTAGAGACTTGTATAGTGCATACATTATGTACTATTGTCGTGCACAATCAAGAATCCATTTTTGAATTCGATAATAGTCTTGTTGATGAGATGCTTAAATTGGTTGCTTGTCAAGGGGTCTTTGTGCAACAAAATCTTGTGGTGATGTGCTCATAGATGAACCAATGACATTTATACAGCCATACTTCCAATACACACATGCATATGGTATTCCTTATCTAGATTTAATCCGTCCAAAAGATACTATGAAGATTGGCAATGACAAACTAATTGTGTTATGTACCTAGAGATATGATATTATAAGGTATATAGGTGGATGTAAATGCCAATATATGGCACACATCCCTTAGGTTAGTTATATTGGGTCATGTGGACAACTTGTGTAGTTAATTATATTAGGTGATGAGAAGGCCTTCATTGGGATTATGATACCTCTCCATTGGGAGGCCTATATAGAGGAGGTGAATATCATTGTAAGGATATGTGTTAAGTATGATATTGTGTTAGGGATCTCTTGGAGATATAGCATGGAGTGGCTTCTTCCATAAGAAGTATTAAACAGTGTTACCTTACCTCTTAACAATTTATTATATTTCTCTATATATTGGAAATTAGGGCATCTTAACTTACAAACATCTCGTGTGGTCTATGATATATATTCTACATTGTATTAGTGCAATTATTATGTGTGAATCTTATCAAATTGCCTCCTGCTTCCAAGATGTAATAACTTTATCTCTAGGTTTCATCAGACGTGGAGATATTCCCCTCATAGAACTAAATCAAAGATTCTTAATAGAGTACCAATGTCACTTGTAAACGAAATATAATACAGACTTTACAATGTTAAACGATAAGACGTGACGGCCCTTATGTCACTTGAAAGGAAAAAACTATTTAATTTCGAAAGGAAAACAAATAATGAAAGGGCACATAATACAGTATGGCAAAGGGAGTTCATAAGACATATCTAAGCCAACTGAAAAGTAAGAAATGTGAAAAATGTAAACTAAAAAAACTGAAAAGATGTGATTGTTGAAGAACACAAGACACCCTGAAACACAATGGTCTTGGTAGCTAGGGCGCTTGCATGGTCAAGGAAAAGTCCTAGGTTCAGGTCCTAGCTGACCTATGAAAAATAAAATAGCATCAAAGCCAAACTAGAATCCCAAGCCCAGAAATGCAGCTTGATGGGTCAAAGTTGGAAGAAAACAAGCCACACCATGGACTATAAATGGGCTGGTAGCTTAAGTGGTAGTGTCTCAGCATGCCAGGCACAGTCATGAGAATGTCCTAGGTTCCTGTCCTAGATGGTTTGGAAAATAACAGCAATGATAAACTATTACAAAACCTGTCCAGCAATATAATTTTAGGAGTGGTAATCATGTAGGCATCTTATTCAATTTCAGGGAAGTGTAATAACTTTTGGCAAAAAGATGCATCTTCCCTAACATCAGAAGTACAAATTCTATCTGGTGGAAAACATACATGAAGTAATGCATGACCTCATTTCATTAAATTATTTATGATCTTTGTTTAAAATCCATCTACACTTTTCTGCACGTCTACAATTCATCTGAAGTCATTACTCTGTCATGGATTCACTTTCAATAAACGTGCTAGATAAATCACCAAACTGTTCGTATTTAAGTTGTCTTGAAGCCTCATATATAGCAATTCCCACACTAACTGAAAGATTCAAACATCGTACATGTGTCTCTAAGATTGGGATTCGAACAGTTCCACCACCATAGATTTCATTTGTACAATCATTCAAAGCCTCTGTGGACAACCCAGATGTTTCTGAGCCAAAAATAAGCCAATCCCCAGGCTTGTAGGCTATATCCTGAAGAGATTCACACAACCAAAAAAAATTGTAGGTTAGTTTTGGTCAAGTGCGCTTATGCATTTATAAGTGCTCTTCTAGAACTTTCAGAGAGTTGTCTTTTAATTATGAGACAACAGGAATAAACTTGGTGACTGAACGTAGTTACAGAAAACAGCTGTAAGAAAGATATACAAGATATAAGAAAAGAGGATGATTCACTGCACTAAGTGATAATCATGACGTTAAAATTAGATTAGACCAAGTAAATAAAAACAATGAATACCAACAAACAGCAACATTCATAAATAAAACAAAGTTCAAACCTCCAAAAACCCCATACAAATATGTACACTGCAACAGAGAGGTTATTGTGTAGTAGCAAGTTTTTCTCTATGAAATGAAGATATAAGGCATCAGATCTATAAATGATAAAAGACAATTAGGATGGGACTAGAGATTCTTTTTCCCATCAATATAACAGTTTTAAGGCACTGGTTTGGAAATCAAAAGCCACAATTCCTAAACCCTCAGATTCGAATGGGTAAGAAATTCAAGAGACATGAAGAACACACACAAGGAGAAAGAGCAATGTACTATCTGTATAGTCTTTTACATAATATTCTTTTTATAATGAAGAGAAATTTACTACAGCCATCTATCTATTTATAATGAGGAGGAATTTACTACGGCCATCTATCTATTTATATTGATCCGAACTCTATACAACATACCTTCAAAGTATAAATCAAGAAACTGAAAAACTCTAAACAAAGCCCCTAGGACAGCAATGAAACTTAATGCATCAATGTCATTTAACTTTTAAACAAACTGGCCACAAGAATGTAATCATCACTTCCAATTATTCTTTGTATTGACATCATGTCACCATACAAACATGTTATATAGAATAAAGAAGCAGCCCAAAGTGTAGAATGTAAACACACGAGTGCATGCACACAACACCTCCAAATGTGGTTGTTAAAGCTCAGAATTGATTCAAAATGGGCCATGGACTTGGATCTAACAAGTTGTAAAACTACAAACACTGCATTTCCTTTTATTTATGGAACTTTTGCAAAACAAATCAAAGATCTTAGACCTGCAATTGACCTAAAGACTGTTAGAAAATAACTTATTAACATCAATAAACTATTTTTTTCCTATCATGACAGACTCATTCACCTGATGTCTGATCCAAAACATATTTTTAGACTAACTAATGCCTGGCGATTTTCTGAAGGCTGAGAATTCTTTACTACAAGCACTGCCTTGCCAGTTATTTCTGGACTATGTTCCACCAAGTTTCCAGGGTGGAGACAAACAACAGGCGACGAGTGGATGCATTTCAGGGTTGAAGGCCATTTTAGGGGACAGCAGGGGATGGCTATTTAAAAACGAGGGAAAAAAATTAGAATATAGGAAATTTCAAATATTCATATAATAACATTGATAAGGCAATCATAATCCTTTATACATAACATTAGAGTTGAAATGAGAGTTCACATGAGATTTCAGTTCAAAAAAATTCGGCAACAACAGTTTTCAGTTTGATTTCCAACAGTCATAAATTTCAGTTTTCCAAAAGTCAAAACTTTTCGGTTGCTAACAGTTTGACTCCAGTTATGTAAAGTATTTCAGAGTTTTCTAGATCTTCAATATCAAATTTCTTCAGTTGTTTCAGGATTTTGCTCAGTACAAACTTCTACTCTCAAAATTCATTTTTTTATATTTTAAAATTTCAAATCTCTAATAGTATTTTCAGAAATCCAGATAAAACCAAAGCAATTAGGTTTCTGTATATTGGCAGATACTGATTCTAGGACACAATTTCAGTACAAGAATCTTTAAAAATTTTAAATCAATATTTTCACAACCATATAAAGATAAGCCCCAAAATGTTAAAATGGGGAACAACCATTTTGGCAATATGCTTCAAATATAGATGGATCTAAACAAGCATTGGCATCCATTTTGTGATCAAGTTTAATAGAAAAAACCATAACAAGATTGGCCTATGATAAATTGAACATATTAAGTAGAGCAGGTCGGCCAAAAAGGATTGCCAAAAAAACATAAGCTCTGTCAATAAATATAAAACCAACTTTGTTAAATGGAATTATAACAGATATTAAAATTACTATTTGTGTAAATCTTAATCCTGCTTAGGAATATAAATTGCCTCTTGAAAAAAAGTCTTAAACAAGTCGTGTCTTCTTTCAAGAGAAATGTAATGGTGGCAGTCAGAGAACTAAACACTTAGTGAAAATCTATTAGATTGTACTCTAGATATTTGAGAACTCTCACTGCTTAATATAAGCTTTTTAAGGGTGGATCATTACAATTATAACTTGGTGAGTATTTCAATGTGAAAATGAAACCTTTATCCAGAATATTTGATCTTACGTGGCGGATCTCATACATTTGAAAAGTTAGCTTACAACACTACAAATTATACTTCTGGTTGGCAAAGGTACTTATTTTAAAAATGAGTGGCGTTTTGAGATGTTTCCAGAATATTAGGTCAGATTTTTTTTTTGCAGGGCACAGCGAGGGGACATTTCCAATGTCTCCCCATGTTCCAGTACAAGGGCAGATCTGAAAATCATGGAAAATAGCGTCTAGAACTTTTGCAAAATAATACAAAGATCATAGACCTAAGATTGCCCTGAAGAATGTTAGACAATAACGTATTTACATCAATAAACTGTCTTTATCCAACACGACAAACTTGTTAACCTCATATCTAATCCAAAACAGTTTTTTAGACTAACTAATGTCTTGTGATTTTCAGAAGACTGAGAATTCTCCATTTAAATATGGATGCACATAAAAATTCTTGCAAAAAAATCATTGGCATGTCTATCTAAGTTGACTCACACACACTCACTGCATAGGACAGATAAACCTTGTTGAGTCAATCTGAGCTTTGTGTCGGTAAGTGCTAAACCAAGTCGATAGTGTTTTGGTCGATAGGAAAGTTAGCATGGTTGTCTTTAATTATTTTGAAATTTGATCGTCTTTGAACCTCCTTGACCATTTAATCAAATCAAATTAAAAAGATAAAACTGTTGTAAAAGTCATACATTGCATGAAATGTGTATTTGAATAGAGATCTAAATATATATATGAATATAAAAATGGTGAATGTATGCAGATATGTGTATAGAGGGAAATATATATATATATATATATAATGTCAATAATTAAATAAAGTATATTTGATAAATATATATTGTCGAACATATATATCAATATTTATATATATTATTAAATTTAATTGATTGTCATATATATATTATTTAATAACTGATAGAAGGCATACTCTATGGCAAATTGCCACGTGAAAACAAGGGAAATAGACAGTTTAAAAAAGAATAATTTGGTTGCCCATTTTATACACCACAATCAGCATTCATACCCTGTTTTGCTGCCACGCGAGTAGGGAAGTGTTACCAGTTTTATTGTTGAACAACAACCATGAGGAGAGGTTGTATTGCCACACATGGGTGAGGATGAGAGTAGAATAAAGGGGGAGCTTGAGTGATACGATGAAAGCCTTATTACATGGCATATATGCCATGTAATGTCCCCATTTTGGAGGTAGAGTAATTTAATTAAATTAATTAATTAAGTTGTCCAAAATATTGACATTTCATGAGGATGACTAATTGATTATTTTAATTAAATTAAAAAGTGGTATTAAGTTAATTATTTATAAGGTTATCAAATAAATCAATATTATAAGGTGACCTTATATTTAATTAATAAAGTGACTTAAATAAAATATTATATCATAAAGTCACTAAAATAAAATATATCTTTTATCCCACATTGGCAAGGAAAGTGTAATGTCCCCTTCTCCATGACATTTCCAGTGGCCGTTGGCCTTTCTTTAGGAACGAAGGCTAGTCGGAAGTTAAATTAGGGTTTCCTATTTTGAGGAGGTCATTGCTCAGAGATGATGGATTCAATGGCGAATTCTTTCTGGGTTTTCAGAGAGCTTCGCAGGGGTATGTTCATCTCGGCATTCAGAGCATTTTCGGAATTTACTATTTTTAGTAAATTCTATTTTTGGCAGTAAACAGGATGGTCTCAGGCAGTTGACCTTCCCCTTCAGTTGACTCAAGTGGCGTATTCAGTTTCGGGCTTCAGAATGCAGTTTTGGGAAGTTGAGCTCATTTCACTTAAAAATAACATTATAATTTAAATGTTATTTTATCACCTTGGCCTAGTCGAATGACTTAATGTTATTTTAAAAGGTGGACTCAAAGGGTGGCGCCATCATTAAGGACATATTTAATATTTGATGAATTCTCCAAAGTCAAAGCAAGTTAATTTGGGGCGCATTTATCAAGGTGATGATTTAATTAAAATATGAATATTGAGCTAAAAGGGAAAAGGATGCCATATTGAAGAAAGAGCTAGGGTTTGAACATTGAGTTGGATTTTAGGGTTTCGTGAAGTCAAACGAAACTTATAAAAAGGAGTCTTGTGCATCATTTCTTCATCTTTGGTCTACTATACTGTTATGCTGCCGGATTGGCTCTAGAACTGCTTCGAGGAATGAAGGCCTCCTAGCCTGGGCATCGCTTCATGTTTGCAAGACAACATCTAGTGGTGATTCAATCAATTTGTGAGTTGCATTTAGTTTGTGCTTCGTATTTAGCTAGCTGCATTCTTAGATCTGTTTGGCATTTAGTGGTCTCAGCATATTTCATTGTTTTAGACAGCAGATTTCATGTTTTTATTCATATCTCAAAAAATACAAAAATATTAGTTCTGGGCATTGTCTCAATCCAATTGTTTGGAAAGGGCGAATCTATTCTCCAAATTATAGAATTTTTAGTTGAGTCTACAATTTTTAAAAGGAAATCGATTTTCTCAGCTGGGCTGTACCTTTTCTTGCATTGGGATTTGTGCATTAATTTGTTAGCTGCATTTAGAGTCTGTTTTCTAATATTAGCTTGAGCACCATCTTGCTGGGAGTATTGTGCTTCAGAAAAAGTGTCCATTGAGCAAGTTATTAGGGAGTTATGAGCATTTGAATACTTTTGTAAGCTGTTGGTCATATGATAAAAGTGTAGATCTGATTGTGACAGTTCTAACAATCTGCATATTCTGATTTGGGTTTGGCATTGTGGTTTACTTAGAGCTTGTAGCAAATATATTGTTGAATACTCCATCTGGAAGAATTTGATATATTGACATTGCAGGTAATAATCATATTTTGTAAACTGGCAGTAGTACTGACCAGTATTCTTTAATATTGCTTTGTCATTATTTGTAATACTTGTTCTTGTTTTCAGTACTAGTTTGAAATAGTTAGAACTCTGCCCTATGGTAGCGACTTCCCATTCTGGGTGAGCAAGCACATTCTGGGTGTTGAGTAGTTTCAACTTTCAGCATTTCATTTCAAGCTTTGCTTTCTGTAATCACTCCGTCATATGGTCGCCCCTCACTCCGCATTGGATTGGGTAGCACATACTTGACGTTGAGTTCCCTTTCAAACATTTAGAGTAGAAGATCCTTTGACCAATGCTCGCCATCATCGGTGCCATACTGGTTAGAGTTGTTTCCGTACGTTTGGGTTTATCTTCTAACCTTAACAGGTACTTGCTTGTAATGTTGTAATCTGTTAATTGAAAAACAAAAAAAATTTGGCTCAGAATATTTGAAAGTGTTGAGACACAAGCAAAGTATAAAAGGATCTTAAGGGCTCATTTGTGAGCATCCAGTGTTGAATATTGCTTTGATTGATTTCATTGGGGAAGCCTAAGGATTTTGCAATTCTACATTCGATCATTGAGACCGAAAGCTCTCTTTGATTGGTATAACTGAGGTGGTGAAATATTCCTCCGAAGAGTTGCAGCTGAGGAAGATACTTCAATCTTCCATTTGTGCTTCATTACAAATTTTGTGGCCTTTGGCCAAATTTGGAAATCAAAATTATATATCAGCTTGCTGAAGCAAATTTGGAGAATTTGATTTGGTGCAATCATTGAAGATTATTTCAGTTGTTGGCATCATTGGTGAAGACATTTTGAGGGACTTATTGGAGAATATTTTTCAGTCATTGTTAATATCGATTTGGAGTAAGCTTGTGAAGATATTTTTGCTACTTTGATCAAATCGACCTGCACATGAATATTCAGACTTTGGGCTTGGTGTGGCTTCATATTGCATTGACTTCTTGTGGGATATGAAGCGCTCATCTTTGAAGTCTAGGCGTACATTTTGAAGACTGTTTGGAGGAGTTTAGAGCTTGCTGTGATTTTAGAGATTGCTGCCAGCATTTTCAGTCACAGTTGCTGCAGACCAGAATCCTATGATTTTATTCATAGCACTTCAAAGGAGCAACGATTTCACATGGTTATGTGGGCACTACCTTCCTAGGAACATGGTGATGAAGATTGGCATTTAGAAGAGGAGTTTCATGATGCTATTTATTTATGCTATCAACTCAGTCCAGAACAGGGGCTGCACCATCAAGTATTGATTTGGGCTCATCTCCAAAGGGCTACAAGATTATCAATCAATATTGAAGGCAATCATTATCAGGTTTTTGTCATTCATCTTAGCACTTATCTTATGCCCATTGCATTGTCATATTTAGATGCATAAGTTGCAGCTGTAGCTAGTTACTGTACTCAGATTTTTGGCAATTGTAAGGAACATACATTGTAAAGCCAAGAGTTTTGGCAATTGTGATCAGCATTGTATTGAAAGAACATTTGAATAAAGGAGTCATAAGTTGCATACAATATGTTTGATGTAATGACAAATTAATAGCATTCATTTCCATCATATTAGTTTGTATGCCAATTGTTTGTAAAAATGCCAATTGGCTGTAGGTGCACATTTATCTTGAAGAATTCATATTGATGCTTTTGAAAAGTCAAATAAAGGTTGCATTTGCATTTAGTCTTATGCTTAGATATCTTAGAATTCATTTGCAAGCATTTCAAACATATTTGAAGTCATTTCAAGCTAGCATTATCAGACTGAAACTTCAGACCAGCAAGCAAAGAGGTTGTGTGCAAAGTGTTTGACAATATTCCTTGAGGCAAACGTCGGCCAGATTTGAAGGGAATTTTCTAAAGTGATTTAAGAAGTGTGAACATTGACATTTTGGTCTATTCCCTCTCCTTTAGGTGAAAAATCCTAAAGTGCTAGAAGGACATAGTAACTAAGATCTTTGTTTTGCATTTTGGTAACCCTTAAAGATTTTCCTTGAGAGCTAAACTTTAAATCAAAAGTTGCAAGAGATATTACATGCCACGCAATAGCAAGAGTTGAAACCATTTTTAATGGCTGTTTTAAATAGTAAGAGCCACCAAATATTAGGCGCATGCCTTGCATAGGAATAAATGGCAAAGAAGCCACGATAAGAAGCAAAGTTTAAATAGAAGTTTTAGAACCCATGCCCAACCTTATGTGAAGCACTTTGACCAAGTAAAATCTGCAAGTGTAAAGACCACACTTGGGTGATAGGAAGATGAATAGTTTCTATTGGCTTGGAACTCCAACGTGCCATCTTTTAAGAGTTTTTAACTGAAACATTGCACAGCAAACAGTAAGTTTGAAACTACCAGCCAGGTCGTGGCATTATGGGAAAGCATTAGAGTTGATTTCAAATACATATTTGCAACTGCATTTTGCACAACAACACCCACGGCTGACAGGGAATTGAGAAGTGGCATCAAATGTAGCTTACTTTCAGCAAGCAACTTCTATCCATTTTTGTATAAATAGAGAGCAGCGACACAGTATTTGGTGGCCCATTTATCTTGAAATCATTTTGCGCATTCATGTTAGTTTGAGAGCGGTATATTTGTTAGTTTAAGAGCAGCATAGTTGTGAGAATATAGAATATTTGCTTTAGTGTGAGGAAAGGGCTGAGTTGGTAACCTGTTGATATCATTTGAAGTAATAGCAACAAGGAGAGCTGAGAATAGAGGAGGCAACAGGCAGACCCATTGTGCATTGAGCAAGGAGTTCCAAGATACTTGTTGGGAGCTATCTTATACCAGACATGCTTGAAATATCTACTTCTCTTTCTCTTTTTGAATTCTGAAATAAGTTTGAATATGGTTTGAAAGTGTTTGTGCTATCATTGTGTGCATACTATTGATATTGGATAATTTATGAGAGCTTGTGCATTTAGCTGGATTATATATAAGCTGGAATAGGGAACCTAAAATAGTATGATAAGCAGCTATCTTGATTATATTGCTTGATTAACATAGTAAAGAGAAGCTTAATAGGGTAATAGGTTAATATCCTAGTAATACAAGGTTGTATTTGAATGATTTGTATGAGTTATGTAGCTTTGCAATGAAAAGGATTGAAATCTTAATATAGGTATTATGTCATGACTAAGGAATGATGTTATTTATGAATAGAATACCTTTATTTTGGTAGTTTAACCATGGCTGGAGAACTTCCGTTCTCGATTGCTTATAACCCTTCAAAGTAGGAGATTAGTTTAATCCCTAGGCTTAAGGTATACACTTGAACAAGAGTTTATATCGTTTTTCAACAAGAGAGTTAGAACATGTATTAGAAGTAAATATGTCCTCACTATCTTTGAATGATATTATCTTATATTTTGACCAAGAGTGTATTAATACCATTCAGGGTATTTTAATCTCAAAGAAGAGGACTTTATGTCTTGGCAAACCAAAGCCATAATGCAAGGAGATTTTAAGGTGCAGAAGCACAGACTTCTCTCAAGTAGAAAATGTTCTCCAAATTGGATATCAACTTATCATGCATTTTAACATGTGAATATATGTGTCATATCGAGGGAAAAGATATATGATTGTTTATGAACATACAAATGTAGGTACCTTATATAAATTATGCAAAGGATAACTTGGAAAGAACCATGAGGAAATTGGAGATTAGTTGAAAAGTTCTTAGTTGAATTATTAGAAGTTAAATAACTTATTATGCTGACTTATTATTGGACATTACTATGAACATAAAATTTTATATGATATTTAATGTCAAGAATAACAAGATTGGTTATGGCATCCTAGAAGGATGTTCATCCTAAAATAGATCATATCCTTTGGGTGAAACCAAGTGTGTCCACTCGGTGAGATGGTGTCATCAGTATTAACTAATTATGCATGAACTAGGAGAGTCGTGACTCCCATGATTAAAAGAAAGAACTTGAATAAGAGGCAGTTGCCAGTCCCAAATTGTTTCAAGTATGTAATAGGGTATTCAAGAGGTTGGGTCAAACCTAATTGGTCAATTAGATCAATATAAGTGTGTTATCACTTTTGAATGAAATCTTGTTTATGTTAATTAAACCTTGGGATCAAACAACGAGGAAAGTTATTCTCAAGTCAGTTTCCAAGTCGAGTAAGGGGGTGGGTGAAAATACGACACTGCTTCATAGAAAGTGGGTTTATTATATATATGAAAAATTTGGCCAAAGTAAGTGTAGAAGTCGATGCATACACTTTGTCGGTTCACTATGCACCAAGATTGCATAGCTAGTCAGGAGTGCCATGATGCAATGCATAGTTGGAGGGTATCCATAGTTGTATGACCAACTAGTTAGGTAGGACACAACACCATACTCAAGTAGGCATTACTAGAGGTTTCCGTACCAAAATCTTCGTTAAAGGGTAGGGCCATTTTCTAGTTAGGAAGAAGTGCGGGGGACCGCTTAAGTCCGTGGTAGAAGGAAAAGCACTTGGGTGATGCTCTCCCTCTTGCTCTCCCTCTTGCAGTCGGCAGTCGAAAAGAAAAAGAAGTGTGATCTAGATGTGGACATCTTGACCATTATACTCGTGCACCATTAAGCTCTTGTAAGCTATGAAATTGTAAATATGATCATGACTCTATTGTAATTTGTACTTGAAAAATGAGTTTCATTTACTTGAAAATTATGTAATGTTATTTCATTTATGCAAATATTATGTGAAATGGTTTACTTGAATATGCAAATGTGTTATTGCAAAGAAAAAATTTATTTCCATGTTTTTGAGAACTTGAGTTGTTCACATTCTGAGTTAAAAACTTAGGTGAAAACAATACAGTAAACTTTCGGCATATTACATGAAGTTTAGGACCATGAAGCTATTAACTAACATGAACCAAAAGTTAATGAAATTTTTTTAAATATTTGACATAAGAAAATAGAAGACTCATAGAATGGATTGTTAAGGTTTGTGGGATATGTATTGAAATCGGTTCCCATGTCTTGTGCACTTTGCAGATAAGTAGAAAATGAGATATTGAGCTATTGCTATGCCAACCTTGCACTACTATTCATGCTT